>CANNZV010000745.1:0-227375 GCA_947561585.1 Caprella mutica
CTTATAAAATATCAAAGGATTTCACAGACGATGCATTACTAGAATGTTTATCCCCTGACGGAAAAGTAAGGCGGGCACGTCTCATCATAAAGTGTCAGCAATTGATATCAAATCACGCGAGGAGGCGGACGTAAATAAATACTTTAAGAGGATGTAAGATGATAAAAATGAAATGCTCTTAGAAATCGAGTTGCTTTTCTCTTGGAAAAGTATCTAGGAAAATTTAGTCCAAGTGAAGTAAGAAGAATATTTAATCATATCTTGTTTTGATGCATAATATTATGTTACACTTATAATAGAAAAATAAAATTATTTTATACATCTCACTAAAATGATGATATATGATACAGGCTTATTAAACAAACGCTATTTTCTATGATATACCTGAGGCACCACACTCTTCAGTTTGTTAATATGAACTATCACGAAATAAAATTGTATGTTTTAAAATAATTTCTTTCTTTAAAAACCTATGAATTAAGAAATTCAAGGTAAAATCTTACCAAGGAATTTTGAGATTAAATTTCTTTATAAATAAAAGTAGTGGATTCGCAAATCTTCCGTAGGCCTATTTCTAAGGAGTGCAATAACGTAAAGTGGATAACTCGTATGAATTCTATCTTCAAGATTACTCCACTCTAACTTTTAGTAACGGTCTAATATAACCGGTAAATATCACCGAAAAGGGACAAGAATACCGACAGCAAAACTCATACGCAAAGTTCAGAGTCTTTTCATCATGTTAAGTCAGGTATGAAGAAATATGCTTTGTATCCTTTATCTTACAAAGAATGCATCATGGATCTTTCGTGGATTTTCATCTCAGCAATTCAAAAGGTATTATTAATATCGAATGAAAAACAATTTAAACAAAAGAGGTTTGATGTTCCATTGTTCTATTGAATGCGAGTATTCCGTTCAAAGTTTCAAATTAATGAATCACCAAAAGAGCATCGCACGCATAGGTTCGGATTGAATTTCATTTAACTTTATGCAAAAACTCTGAATCCATACATCGACGCTTTTTGATGGATAATAAAAATTCATTTCATCATATAAGTTATCCTATTCCAATATACAAACAGAGGAACAACGGTGATATGGAAATTATAGTTTAGACTTAAATTCTTATTAGGATCAGTGATTTCTATCTATAAATTGGTTCTTTTTTTGATCGTCAGGGAAAGGATAAAATGGTGCTATTTCTCTCGATTTCAAAATTAGGATTTGTTTACCGAGTCATCAGGAAAACGGAAAAATGATTTAGCATTAATCAGCGAAGGATTGAATTTGACTCGGGGATTTTTAGAATTACGTGAGCTGTTGGTCATGTCTAAATATATAATATTGACTTATTATTTCAAGATTCTATATTTAGGAAACCAATAAACCGATTCTTGTTATGGAACATTGAAAAAATGCCATCCACGGATATAATATTATTATATCTTATGAAACTGTTAACATGTATATAAAATTATATTATATAATATTTGAGCTTTGTAACTTGTATACTTGTGTTGTATTTGTATTTTTATTTCTCAAGCATGTTCCACATAATTTTCTGATACTTATTATAAATATGGACAATAATTTAGAACCTTTTTGCGATCATATTTGCATAAATATAGGATAACATATATTTATTTAAAGATTTATATTTTTTGAAATCGAGAACTTTAAAAAATTGGTATTCATGATCATTCTGTTTTTCTACATGACCTCTAAATCACGTATTGAATCAAAAACAATAAATTCATCCACACATATATAATACAAGTGAAAATAGTATTAAAGGTATTGTAAAATATATATCTTTCAACTCCTATTAATACCTATTTAATAATATTCAACTAAATTCATATTGACTGTTTTTATATGGGTACTCTTTATTCCAGTTTTATAAGTAAACCACACTGTGAATTTATTTCACCTAGCGATGCAATTCAATTTTTGGCAATGTTCACGAAGTTCTCTGGCGAGCAAAGTTTCTCACAACTATCAATGATGTACGTCCATTGACAAGCGAGACTACAGATTTGTTTCCATCGTTACTGCAATGAAGTTTAACGCACGAGAAATGGGTTCCGATCGTTACTCTTGATATAAAGGAACAGCTCAGTTTACAGAGTGGCTTTCACAGCATTTAGTTAGTAAATTCCACAGAGGAATGTAGTGTACTCTACTAGATAGATGCACCGTAATTTAAATTTAAATTAGGTTATAATGCTGGAGTTTAAGTCGAATGGGCAAAACTTAGGTTTCCTGGAATTGACCATTCGAAGCACATTTAAAAATCATTAACTCTAGATTGTACTTTACAGTTATTTTGAGACTATTCCATTTATCATCACTACTTTTAATAAGTATTGACTGTATCATACGATAGTACAGGTATAGTTGTTTCATTTATTTTTCTCGTTCATGTTAGTTTTATCGAATTTTTCAAACGCATCAATTCCTATAAATAAATTGACAAGCGCTGATGAAAGGAAATTCATATTTTGAATAGATTCTCCTTTCTATACAGCGTTGTCCAACCTATCAACTCAATCTACGCTTCATGTAAATTTTTATCATCCAACAAGCTTTTCGGACTCTGGTCACTATATAAATATTTATCACATTATGTGAATAAACGTCTTTGGTGGCCGAATATTGACCAAACGTGATCATCCATGGAATTCGGGCAATGATATTTCGAATATTCTCCTTCGATCGAATTATGAACAGAGTTTAACTTCTTGAGTGACTATTAATTTCTACTTCATCAGCTGAAACTTTGGTGTCATTGAGTTCAAACCGCTATGTCACCCCAGAGAAGAAAATGATCAATAATATATTTATTTATCAGTATGTGATATTATTATCAGTAAATACGATTAGACTTCAACACTTTTTAAGAACATTTTAATTTCATATTCTCTCTTTAATTTCTTCAGTTTTAGAGATTTTTATCTTTATTAAAGAGAAAGAGCATATATCTCCAATACAATAAGTTAATACACTATCTATGACACTATGGGTGTGAAAATTCTCCAGACAGATTATTCCACAATCCAGATTATTCCATCACGAACCGCACAATTGCAGATACGATTTAGAGCTGAATATTCAATTCCCGATGAAGGAATTTAATTTTCATGTTTCAGAAATGTATTTCCTTGATAGGCAGATTTCCACTGTTACTCTGAGGTATCCCTAAATCATTTGGCAACCTATTCGTAAGAAATCATGAAACTTATATTGCACCTATAAAATATAAGATAATTTTAACTTATTTATTCATTTAGTAGTATTGCTACTGCTCTTCATAAATCAGTTACCTACAACAAATACAAATTCATTTGGTATGCATTGAATTATCCATTTATTCAAAATTGAATGAAAAAAAGAATTTACTGTTATATCTTGGTCAAAATATAAATTTTTGACTGAAATACTATTAACCAACATTCAAATAATTTCTATGAAGTATTAAAATCAGTCGAATACTCTTAATACCAACTGAAAGGGATGATAAATTTCGATCGGACTTCTGGTTTTTAACTTATCTTCCTTTATTCACGGTTTCGACTCTGGTTTCGACATAGGTTTCTATATTAAGAATGCTAAAGATATTTTATTATTGGAAGACTCTTAAACCTAATTGATCAGCTTCAAGAGTTTTCGAATATAGTATGATCTGATATCTGGCTAACTACTTATAGAATAACTAGCCCAGTTCATATAATAACCACATATATTAAATGATATATAATGTTTTACTGAATATATCAATTTAAAAATTATATATATCGGGTAAATTACGAATTATCGGTCACTTTCACATCTTCGGTCATATAAGAAAAAACTATATTATAATTTTTATTTTATTTTTATTTTTATTAACTAAAATAAAAGTAAAAAAACAATTATAATATCGTTTTTTCTTATATGACCGAAGATGTGAAACTGACCGATAATTCGTAATTTACTCTACTCAGAAGAGAACAATCTTCAAACAATTCATCCAGATGACAACTTCCAATTCTAGCAAGAAAGATATCCATAATCGTTTTCATCACTCTGCTATTCTCTGTGTGTGTTTTCTGTGTTTTGGATCAGAAAAGAGTACCTACCTAATCTCATCAAAAGGAAGTGTTTTTAAAGCCACCACCAGAAAAAGGACTCGACTAAGCAGTTTATACTCTATAATGTAAATGGATTCCACTCCTCGCATACTTCGTTTGATGCTAAAAATTGTGCTTTATTTTCTTTATAAAAGCCGTGGATGGTGAAAATGCGTTCAGTGAGTTTCGTAATAATTTCTCTTAAAATCTTGTAATTATTTATTTAGAGCGGTTGGCAAGGTAATTAGTCTCCAGCAAAAAAGTATGTTGGAAATAGTTTGTTTAATCTTACAGTGTTTTTTAATTAAAATAAAATAACCAAAAATTATATAGACAGGCCCCGCTTTTATTACAAATGGTGATAAGAGTGGGTTATGACTCGCATTATTATATGATTGTTACTCCTAATTTAAACTTTTCAATTTCACTGAGTGAGATTAAAAAATCTCACTCAGTGTAGGTGATACTTAGATATATTTTATACTTCGATATACGTGTGTATAACTGTAGGTATCATGGTGACCAATTAAGATTAATGTTAAATAATAATTATTATATGTTTTTCTCACGTATTCGAAAATATGGAACCGTCCGTTACATCTAAACTTACTCTACTGCCAAAAATAATGATCAGTGCATCAATAGCTGTTTGTTCAATGTAGCACAATCATATAAATAATAGTATCAAACTAATTACTCGTATATAGTGAGTGGGAGTTAAATTATGGTTGAACTTAAATACTTTTAATTTATTCGCTACTTTAAACTTTTATCATAGAGCTTTCAATATTTCAATCTACGCAATGCCGACCCTTCAAAACCATTTTCTTTTACTCTAACTCATAGAAAATGAAACGTTTAAGGAGGTACATTTTTATATGAACGTGATTCATACCCAGCTCTCATTTCGATTTGTAATAACTCTGAGTCGTGATTTGGTAATACAAGCGAGGCCTGCCTGTATTCAAATAATATAAATTATTCTGTTTCATCAGTCTCTTGCTACATAAAATAATATAATAATGATTTTGAATGAAGAGAGACGAACCATTGGCAAAAAGCTTAGACAGCTAATGAATGTTTGGAGAGTGTTAGGGCTCATCATTAACAGAGGTTGAAGTTCATCATTATAGCTCTCTTCAATTGCCATATTATTGTTCTATTCGTGATGAGTTGAAGCACTTACGGTGTTTGTTAATCATTAGCACCTGTACACTAATTACTCAGGTAACACAAGGTCACAGGTAAGTCTATAGCAGTCACATGAATAGATATCGGAAATTGAATTGGTAACGATTGTACAATTATCATATTGATTATTGTTATCACTGTAGAACTTCTCTATAGTGAATTCCTCTATAGTGTACTCCTCTATAGTGAACTCCTCTATAGTGTACTCCTCTATAGTGAACTCCTCTATAGTGAACTCCTCTATAGTGAACTCTTATATTGTGAAAGAATAGTCCTGGAACTACCCCATACAGTGAACAAATTTCCTTTAACCTGACATAAAATGGCAATTAGTTTTCAAAAACTGATACCTATGGAAGACTAAAGTAAATTTGTTCACTATATGGGGGAGTTGATTTTTCAGGACACTACATTCACTATAGAGGAGTTCTACTGTATTGATATAGTGATACAATTACGAAAAACCTTTTGGAATATAATTGTAACGAGATATTAATTCTACAGTATTGAATCAATTTCATTTTAGTGTTTTAACTTTTTGTATTCCTTTTCATCATCCAAGTGTTAAATTTTAGTCATCGTTTTCTATATTAAAATTCAAACAACATCAACTATTGCATATTTCGTAATTAAAAGAGAAAACTTCAATTCAATGTAAATAATCGAGAAAAATCTATTTCAATATTGTAGGCTTGTAGCGTGTCATATTTTCAAGCGATGAAAAATAATTACCATCCAATAAAAGGCGCCAGGAGAGTAAAATAAAATGAACATGTGACATCGGATCATTTCAATAGGCGTTTAAATCACAGTTTAATGAATTCTGTGACGTTATTTAGACGCCTCATCTGCCTCTACTGATATGCATGAAATCAAATGCAGATCAAAGCCTTTTTCGAGAGTCATTGGAAAACGGTTTTGATGTTCAAACCTGCATTGCTAATGCAATCATGAGTTCACTCTGCCATTCACAGTGATTTTATAAACAGCTATCGCGATAGTTCGTCCTAGTTAAGAGTAGATGAGAGTAAGTTACGAATTATCGGTCAGTTTCACATCTTCGGTCATATAAGAAAATACAATATAATAAATATTTTACTTTTATTTTATTGGTATCCATGATACCTGCAGATATGGATACCTATAAAAAAAATATATTTTATTCTTATATAACCGAAGATGTGAAACTGACCAATAATTTGTAACTCACCCTACATGATTATTTTAAAACAAAACTCTATAAACGCATCTTAAATTTTGATTTATCACATTTGAAAATAATTATCATTTTGGGTCTTTCCCAGAATAGCGGCGCAAAATATTTATTTAATATATTAATATTTAATATCGTTATTTATTAATTTATTAGAGGCACAATATTAATGATTATAAATTACCTGTATCTATAATACAAACAGGCACGGATTAAATTAAAGTTCTTTACTTCTTATTTATTTTTAATTTGAAAAAGTTGTGTTTCCATTGATTTTCTTTCCCCCATATTTAGTTATAATGAAGTGTATTGCTGAGCTCAATAAATCTTAATGACTAATAATTTTCATTTTATTAACTTGCTATCTATGATACACATTCAATATAAATATATTAATAAAAAACTTGCGCCGCCGTTCTGGGAAAGATCCCATTATTTTCATTAAGGCAGTAAGTCTACTGTCGGCCTTCCCAGCACTGCCTCAAGATACTTTTCAGAGCTCTAAAAGTTCCTATGTTAATTAATAGCTTCAAGCTTAACCACGAAAAGTCACTAATTACTAGTTATAATCATTACTTATCTCATATAGATAGGTTGAATGTTTTTGGCTATTTGTTGTACTTTCATATGATTTAATTAAATTGATTGAAATTTGTAACAAGATCGGCCACTCGTAGAGCGCACATTTTCGCCACCGTTTCAATCGATTTTGACTTTTTCCTCACCTTGATCTTCGACCTGATCACTCCCGAAAATTTACGAAAATGGTTCCTGGATAATACCTAATCGTCCCACCAAATTTGAGATAATTTCATTCGATATTTTTTGAGTTATGCGAATATCAAAATTAGAATTAATTTATAATAACAAGATTGAAAATAAATATTGCCGCTCGAAACATAACTTTCAGCAATTTTGCGAAGTTAAATAGGTATTTGCTTGGGGAAAATTTTGTGTTTAATTTAGAAAAAAAGTCGTTCTTTTGCTTCCATGTCCCCCAAGAGCATCAGATTGGGTATAGCGGCTGATTAGGTCTTCATTGCCGATATCCTTTTCAATTGAATGGCAATGCATGCCAAGTAATCTCATTTCAATGCACCGGAGTGAAATGCAGTTACAATTGAAGAGAAGAACTGGTGGTTATTTAATAACTGATAGTTTGGAAGAGTATTCTGCCTGTCAATACTACATGAAGTAAATGAAGTACTAACTAGAATCTCTTTGGATGAAAACTACTATATAGAATCGTTTGAAAACAAATAAAATAACCTTTTTATGCAATGATATTTAAAATAGTTAAACTACTTTTGTATACCTTTATTTAATTACATATTTTAAATTTCACAAAATACTGGGTAAATTTCGAATTATCGGAGGGATTCACATTCTCGGAAAAAAAATTATGATACAGGTTTCATGGATACATATATAAATAAAATAAAAACAATTTCTATTTTATATTTTCATCTTAAGTGTCCGAAAATGTGAAACCGTCCGGTAACTAGGAACTAACACCGGTCTATTTATTTGAGAATTGGTATCAGGTTGCCTTTCTCTATTGGGACTGATATCGCAAGAGCATCTATCCAATAGAGAATAATATTCCCAGGGTATTCCCTTGCCAGTCGTGTATGTGCTCTATCGGTGGAGAAAAAGTCAATTGTATTTACTGCAAAAAGAAGAAAATTATTCGGCGAATGCTATTGGATTGCATGCAAAAAGTTTCTCAGAATGACTTAAAGGGTGTTATTATATATATAGTCAGTAGATTGAAATTAGTTCTTAGAAAAATAGTTTCTGAATCATTTTATTTTAGATGATGTAAATTTTGATAAGAGAATCAAAATACGTTATTTATCATAAAATGGTTTCTATGCCAGGAGAAATAAAAGCGGGACATGATCCACACTTATTTGAATAAGAGCAGTATGCCTGTATCCTTTAGTTCCAAATGTAGATGAAATATTTATTTATGCATACAATGCATTTCTCTTTCTACTTCATTGAGTGCAAAACAGCCAGTAATGATAAATAACTAAATATAATGATAAAATAAAAAGATGAAAGCTAATAAAAATCATTGATAATTGATTGCTAAGTAATGCAGAAATTCTTTCCTCAGTCGTTTTTTTTATAACTCTACACCAAGCGTTCTCTATTATTTCTACATTAATTTATCAATAAATGAAATATTCCTCACTCTTAGATCATTTCCAAGGATATATTAATTCAGAAACAGTTCAATGCAATAAAAAATACTTCGAATAATTCATTAGTCTCTTTTCCATTCAGTAATTCATTATTCTTTCATTTCCTAATAGTAAAGTGCTAAAGTTCTTGAAAAATAATGCAACTCCTTCAAAATTTACACAACTAAACTTTACTCTGACTCTCTGTAAACAAAATGTGTGAGATCAAAAGATTCGGTGTAAAAGTTTTGAAAGGGACGCCGCACCTTCTTAACTTTGATTAAAAGATGTGGCCACAATATATTATGTCATCTGACTTTACTAATAGTATGTTTATTGATGAAAAACTACATGATATCATTAGTTAATTCTTACCTTTTTTCTGTAATGATTATATTCTTCTTGCTTAAAATAATATTTATTTTTGTTGTGCACAGAAAAAAAAAAGTACAACCCATATGGTCATATCTAATAGGTCATCAATTTATACTTTGAATCAATTTATTGCGTGAGTTGATTGGACTTTATTCATATTTTCATGCTTGTTAAAACAACCATGACGTGGTGTGTCATCAAACATAAGTTGATTCAATTTATTTTATTGATTGAATCAACTTACATTGTGAGAGTTAAAAGTTACTTTTTGAGAATTTTAAAGTATGTTGAAACAACTATGGCACAGTGTATTGTAGTAACTCACAAAGACTGTTAATCCAATGTATTTGGTGTATAAATTAACTTACTATGCAGAGTTGGCACTCCTTTTTTTAAGTTTAGGAGCAAGTCAAAACAACTGCTATGTTTTAGCCAACGTCAATTGAACTACTTTTAAGTAGTAACTGCAACTCACCACGTAGGTAGGGGCAAAAAAACCCAATCATATGAGTCAAAACAAATCAAATTTGATTTGATTCAACTAATCCTTTCTCTGTGTGTATGTTGTCCAACAGGCGAATTTATTTGAAAGTATTTTACTAAAACTATCATATTCGCTTTCTAGCTTTCAAATGTATTTACAAAATCAATTTTGTTTTTGATAGTTTCCATAACGTTTTTAGATTGTTTTTCACCATTATTGAAGAAAATACAAACAATTTACATCAGTAATTTTTGAACAAATTGGGCTAGAGAAAAAAGTTTGGAGAACTTCTGAGGAAACATTAGCTTTCAATTTTACAGGAGATTGTTGAGAAAATTCGTTAGTAAGCCTCATTTCGATGGCAAAATCTTTACTACTTTGAGCGAAAACTCTCTGGAGAAACTTTGCCTTCTTTCAAGCTATTTGTAACTTTTTAAAACCGTTTATTTTAGGATATTATGGAAACTTTAAGCATAATGCTATTAGGTATTCAAAAGAAAAATGTATCTTTACCGCTAATTACGCTTCACAGTGGAGTGTATGGTATGTGAAATAACTAAAATACACTTTTACGTACGAGTAAAGGAATACTCTACCCCCATAATTTTTCTATATCCAGATTATATGATGATACACAATTTTTTTTTCGATTTAATGGAAAAATCCTCCTATAAAACAACCATCAATCGTTGTAAATAAAATGCGCATAGAAAGGGTAGTTGGGCTTTTTAGCTACAGTATAACTTCCGTATAATGAGTTTTATTGTAGTAACTTATTAATACAAATAATATTTGATGTAATTTAATGACATACCAATTCTTAATGAAAAATTTATATTAAAAACTTTTTTACAGGATAATAAAATATATCTAATATACTAATTTTATTTATGTACTGCTTATAATGATTGAGGTACTATATTTGCAGTACTATATTTGCGGTACTATATTTGCGGTACTATATTTGCAGTACTATATTTGCAGTACTATATTTGCAGTACTATATTTGCAGTACTATATTTGCGGTACTATATTTGCGGTACTATATTTGCAGTACTATATTTGCGGTACTATATTTGCGGTACTATATTACCGGTACTATATTTGCGGTACTATATTTGCGGTACTAATTTCCTTGAAGTTCAGTTAACAATTTTTGATAACCGTTCTGACAGCATCATCAGCATCAGACTGTAGTCACTTTGACTCACTGTTGCCTTTGATCACTCTGACTTACCTGTCTATTACCTTTGATCATCATCTGAAGACTTGATCACCTTAGACACTTCCAATTAAGATCTTCAGGGGGTATTCACCTCGATCATCACCGATCACCTCTCGTATCACCGGGTAATTGTTGCTAAATCCGTTTAGGTGGATGCAAAAGACTTGCATCAAACTGATTATAATTATATCATAATTACTATATTATCTCTTCAATATTGTCCTAGAATTTCAATAGTTTGAAGTTGCATCATCATCTGCAATTTGTTTTGTATAGATGCAGGGGCAGTTCCATATTTATTCGAAAGACTATTTGCGATTTAACATTTTAATTGATTATTTTAAATGGTATCATTGATACCTGTAGGTATCATCGATACCGATTATAATAATCAGGTAAAATTTTAAATTATAAATATTTTTCTTATAACACCGAAGTTGTCTATCTTTTCAATGATTAGTAACTCATCCTACTAATGATCTCTGTCTTTAATAAATACGGTTTTAATGATCAATTCTCCTTTATTTCTTATTTTATAAATACCAAATCTTCTACTTCTCATAAGTTCTATTTCTCATAAGTTCTACTTCTCATAAGTTCTATTTCTCATAAGTTCTATTTCTCATAAGTTCTACTTCTCATAAGTTCTATTTCTCATAAGTTCTATTTCTCATAAGTTCTATTTCTCATAAGTTCTACTTCTCATAAGTTCTATTTCTCATAAGTTCTATTTCTCATAAGTTCTATTTCTCATAAGTTCTACTTCTCATAAGTTCTACTTCTCATAAGTTCTACTTCTCATAAGTTCTACTTCTCATAAATTCTACTTCTCATAAGTTCTACTTCTCATAAGTTCTATTTCTCATAAGTTCTACTTCTCATAAGTTCTACTTCTCATAAGTTCTACTTCTCATAAGTTCTACTTCTCATAAGTTCTATTTCTCATAAGTTCTATTTCTCATAAGTTCTACTTCTCATAAGTTCTATTTCTCATAAGTTCTATTTCTCATAAGTTCTACTTCTCATAAGTTCTATTTCTCATAAGTTCTATTTCTCATAAGTTCTACTTCTCATAAGTTCTACTTCTCATAAGTTCTATTTCTCATAAGTTCTACTTCTCATAAGTTCTATTTCTCATAAGTTCTACTTCTCATAAGTTCTATTTCTCATAAGTTCTATTTCTCATAAGTTCTACTTCTCATAAGTTCTATTTCTCATAAGTTCTACTTCTCATAAGAGCATTACAGACAATGGAGCGAATGTTAAACTCATTTTTATGCTCATTCTTTTGTTCGTAATTTGAATGCAATGTTCTCAGGTACCTCGAACATTATTATTCGCTTTAATTAGGGCAAGAAAGGGTGAAAATTAGACAGATTGTGTAACACAGAATAAAATAGAGTGCTATTTTATTTCAATGGAATATTAAGCTTAATAAATAAATCACGAATTAATGTCTAATTAAATTATTATAGAGAGAAAAATTAATAAGAAAAATCAGATTGATGAAAATTATAAGTTGTTTTCTTCAGGACTATTTCAATAATTAATAAGTAATTAAGTTACACTAAAAGAGTTGCCTGTATTGTCTATACTTTTCCTATATCTATATAATAACCAATAGTCTTTAGGTGGAGAAAGCAATACATATTTGTATTGTGCTTTCTTTGCTTCCAATACATCCTCTTCGATCTTATTAATAGAAACAATAACATCTATTCATCTAACTTATAACTTTAGCAATTGCTCTTTTTGTTTAGAAAATAACTTATATTATTTACAAAACATTTTTAATGTAAGAATACAATAAATGTAATAATGGATTTTTTATAAACTCTTCAGAACAAAAAATCGAAAGAAGAGTTAAATTTGAGTTTACAATCAAATTTAATGAACAATCCATTTTTTTACACCATTAAATTTATGTAATGTCAGATCTTACCATTCTCACTCTGAAGTGCTTGTAAAATAGTTTATTTTGCATTTTCTGCAATAAAAATTTATTTAAAAATGTTTTTTTTTATTAATAAAAATGTATATCAAATATCCTATCTTTTACACTAACTATTAAAGTAAGTATTGTTATCCTATACACTCTGATTAATGTCAGTTGTTCTTAAAGTATTTTTCTCGCGCACCCCTTGCTTTTCTCATGCACCCCCTGAGAATTGTATTGCATTGAAATAGATTGAAAAGATACAATTATAATAGGTATATATTTGTTACTATAATGTTAGAAAAGGGCAAATGTACTTCATGTTTATTCTACATGTTATTAACAGTAAGAATTGAACGTATAAGAAACATATAAAAAGCCATACCAATTCCCAGGCACCCCCAATAAACATTCCAGGTCCCAAAGATAGATATACCCTGCCACTGTATATTTCTCCATTTAATCCCAGTAAGTAGCTTTATCTAATTAAAGAAATGGCCGAATTGTTCAACATGGCTTTTGATTCTTAAAAGATTTCAGAGCTAATTAAACAGAGAACTTATCTCATTTGGTTAAACACTTAGAGAGTGTAAAAAGAAACCAAGAAGATAGCGAACACTGCAATTCATTTCGCCAAAAGATCATTTCTTTATTTACCGTCACAACACACATTGCTGGTCGAAAAAAAAGCCATCTATTCTTCAAAGTGTCGCGGTTGAAGATTTTTTGTCCGAAAGTTTAGATTGCAAGAGATGGCCTTAAATTAAATAAAAGAACTATTAAGATTCCTGAAATATCGCGGGGGAGGTTTTAGATACAAACCAGAACTTTATTGAAATTCCTTCAACTTTCTGTGTTAAGTCGTTCTAAAAAGAATGTAAAAACTTTTGCGATTGTTGCTGCGCTTTGTGGTGAAATAAAATGCGGATAAACAGTGAAATACGAAACATAAAATATAATTTCTTTTTATATAGAAAGAATAAATATTATATCTTAACTTTTTCTCAATTTAAATTATTAAATTAAAAATTTGGTTTAGAGGATTTTTCAATTTAAATAATTTTTAAAAACTAAATAATATGTAAAAAAGATTTTTTTTTGCTATTTTTCAAATATTTCAGTTTTCCACAATGCAACAAAATTGACGTGTAACTAAATACTTCGAAGACATTTCACTTTGGTTCAATTTGGCGAAATATAATATATATAATAGCTTATAAATTCCATAAAGAAGAAATGGGAGAAATTCCATCTGACAGCCTCCGATATTTGATTTATTTGCAATAAGTAAATAGAAATTGAAAAATAAGCCCTGGGGACTCCCTAGTTTGGGGAATTTTGCGATATAATTTGCCGTGAACTTCATTTACGATGAGTGAAGTGAAGATGATGAAGTGGTGAAATGAAGGTGATGAAGTGGTGAAATGAAGGTGATGAAGTGGTGAAATGAAGGTGATGAAGTGGTGAAATGATGGTGATGAAGTGGTGGAATGAAGGTGATGAAGTGGTGAAATGAAGGTGATGAAGTGGTGAAATAAAGGTGATGAAGTGGTGAAATGAAGGTGATGAAGTGGTGAAAGGAAGGTGATGAAGTGGTGGAATGAAGGTGATGAAGTGGTGAAATGAAGGTGATGAAGTGGTGGAATGAAGGTGATGAAGTGGTGAAATGATGGTGATGAAGTGGTGAAATGATGGTGATGAAGTGGTGGAATGAAGGTGATGAAGTGGTGAAATGAAGGTGATGAAGTGATGAAATGAAGGTGATGAAGTGGTGAAGTGAAGGTGATGAAGTGATGAAATGAAGGTGATGAAGTGGTGAAGTGAAGGTGATGAAGTGGTGGAATGAAGGTGATGATGTGGTGAAAGGAAGGTGATGAAGTGGTGAAGTGAAGGTGATGAAGTGGTGAAATGAAGGTGATGAAGTGGTAAAATGAAGGTGATGAAGTGGTGGAATGAAGTGGTGAAATGAAGATGATAAAGTAGTGAAATGAAGGTGATGAAGTAGTGAAATGAAGGTGATGAAGTAGTGAAATGAAGGTGATGAAGTGGTGGAATGAAGGTGATGAAGAGATAGAAGAAGTATAATAACATGTATCAGTTTAATAGTGATAATCATTCCAATATTATAGCATATATTTCACCCAATCGATACTGCTATAATAGGATAATTTCCAAACCCATTGTTTCCTTATCTATTATTACTATCTAGTAATATATAGCAAGTGAAGGGAGTATCTAAGTTAGGTACTGAACTTCGTATTCATTGTATTCCTGTACATTATATAATGGGTAATAATAGAAAACTTTATAATTATATTATGGAATATTAAGATCGATAATTGTAATTTCAAGGGTTGTGACAATATGCTTTTAAAATCATAGATATTAAGAATATCATAGACGAAATGAAATTGTATCGAATACTATATACCGCTGGTGTAGAACAATTCAATACAGTTAAATTCTCTCCGTCTGTAATATTTTCAGGATCTATGATTTTTAAAGCATATTGTCTCCAACACTAGTAATTACAAAGAAAAATTAAAATTAATATTTCTTTTCTTTCTTCGCAGAGTCCATTGACGCTGAGTCACGCCAGTGTGAGCAGTAAGATCAACAATAGGAATCATCTCCCACCAGGACTAACAGAACTGAGAAGTAAAAGAAGCTCCCAGTATATCAAAGGTATTGTCTCTATATCTCCCAGTATATCAAAGGTATTGTCTCTATATCTCCCAGTATATCAAAGGTATTGTCTCTATATCTCCCAGTATATCAAAGGTATTGTCTCTATATCTCCCAGTATATCAAAGGTATTGTCTCTATGTCTCCCAGTATATCAAAGGTATTGTCTCTATATCTCCCAGCATATCAAAGGTATTGTCTCTATATCTCCCAGTATATCAAAGGTATTGTCTCTATATCTCCCAGTATATCAAAGGTATTGTCTCTATGTCTCCCAGTATATCAAAGGTATTGTCTCTATATCTCCCAGTATATCAAAGGTATTGTCTCTATATCTCCCAGTATATCAAAGGTATTGTCTCTATATCTCCCAGTATATCAAAGGTATTGTCTCTATGTCTCCCAGTATATCAAAGGTATTGTCTCTATATCTCCCAGTATATCAAAGGTATTGTCTCTATATCTCCCAGTATATCAAAGGTATTGTCTCTATATCTCCCAGTATATCAAAGGTATTGTCTCTATATCTCCCAGTATATTAAAGGTATTGTCTCTATATCTCCCAGTATATCAAAGGTATTGTCTCTATATCTCCCAGTATATCAAAGGTATTGTCTCTATATCTCCCAGTATATCAAAGGTATTGTCTCTATATCTCCCAGTATATCAAAGGTATTGTCTCTATATCTCCCAGTATATCAAAGGTATTGTCTCTATATCTCCCAGTATATCAAAGGTATTGTCTCTATATCTCCCAGTATATCAAAGGTATTGTCTCTATATCTCCCAGTATATCAAAGGTATTGTCTCTATATCTCCCAGTATATCAAAGGTATTGTCTCTATATCTCCCAGTATATCAAAGGTATTGTCTCTATATCTCCCAGTATATCAAAGGTATTGTCTCTATATCTCCCAGTATATCAAAGGTATTGTCTCTATATCTCCCAGTATATCAAAGGTATTGTCTCTATATCTCCCAGTATATTAAAGGTATTGTCTCTATATCTCCCAGTATCATAGCATATCCTCATTCAAATGATGTATTTCGCCAGCTAGGTATTTTTTATATATTTTTCTTAAACGGCCGCAAAACACATGTGTATTCTTACATATATTAGATCATACGCTTACATTACTTAGGCACTATTGTGAATTCATTTTGAGTACATTTTTTTTATTGTTTAATATGTTTTTTTTCTTTTCATAAAAATTTATCATCTTTCTGGCTCAAATTAATTTAGGACATATATGTGAAAAAAAACAAACAAACTTATTTTCGCACTTTAATCGCAACTATATGAATGTTAAAAGAAATGGCTCTACCGTATCACGAAAAAAAAAACGTTTTTTTTTCTTGACAATTTCAAAATTTCAATTTTTGCTATCACCTTCATTGAGATCTCACCACCAAATTAGCGCATCAGTAAGAGCCTTCCTCAGGAAATATGGACTCAATATCCCTAAGATTCTTCTAATCTTGATAACAATAAATCAAAGAATTGCGTGCTTCTCGGTCCAATAAAGAGGACCGTTAAGAATCACCTGCCAGATCAATAAAAACTTTGACTCTAATGGACGGATTTATCGACACCCTAATTCTTATTCTGACGTCAGTAATTATTCTTCCAATAATTGGCCTCAGAAATCTGGAGATAATGACTTAATTTGAATATTTTGAACTGCATAGATTCTAGTCATTAAAAGGAAAACTTTTGATAAGTGCTACCTACTTGATAAACTATCATCCAGAGCCAATTTATACGAACGATTGAAAAAGTTGTTATACTGACTTGAAATTAACATCTGAAACTAAAGGGCCGTACACACACAGGTTTTTTAAGTCTTTCCACCTCACTTTTTGCTTAGCTCCTCCTACTTTTTTCACGAGACTTTTAAATCATATAAGAAAAAACGATATAATGATTATTTAATTTGATTGGTATCCAAGATGCCTGCAGGTATCAATAATCATTTTATCGTTTTTTCTTATATGATTCCAAAGTCTCGAGAAAAAAGTAGGAGGAGCTTAGCAAAAAGTCTGGTGGAAAGACTTAAAAAACCCTGCGTGTGTACGGCCCTTAACATGCATCGATACGTATTATCAGACTTCTCAGAGAATTTCTGATTATACGTACTCATAAGAAATACCGAAAACCCCAATTGCCTAATTTGGTTAATCTGAATGACCTGCAATTAATAGCTATCAAAACAATTTATCCAACGCCAATTATTTGGAATTTGCCGAAATCATTTTTATTAAAAAATGTTTATATTAAGGACCACTTTGGCCGAAATTAAATCACATTAACTAAGAAATGGTTTCTCAGCCAGATGGTTCGTGAAAATAACATTTTCCAAACAAATACCTAACAAGTAACTATTGCAAACTATAGCTTTGAAATATGTTATTTCTTTAATATTATTCTAACTTCCTGTTGCTGTAACTTTAGACATTTTGGCTTCTTCAAATTACTACATTCAGTTCGTCTACAATTCAATGCCTAGACTATCCAATGCCTAGACTGACTGAACTTCAATCAGAGGGTTGGCACTGGCTGTATAGATACAGGAAAACCCACAAATGTTTGGACATGGACCTCTCAGCAACGATTGATACAGAAACTGCTTTATAATGTTTTATATTCTTCTAAAAGGACGATATTTCGAATTCTTATGCTATAAAGTTTTTGAAAAGCTATAACGTGGAGAGTCTATGTTCATTTACATTACACAAACAAATCATAATTAGAATGAACGTATCCCAATGAAATATATAAGATGTGTATTGGAAAATTAAGAGAATTCAATCTCACAAGTAAACTCCGTGGCAGAATTTGAGGTTTTCAAGGAAGCGAATAGATCCCATCCTTTCCGCAGATCGAAATCATGCAGCAATCAAGAAACGTATCACATGGGATGATTTTCCATTTCGAATTCAAACAAGTTTCCATTTAGTTGAACAATAAGGAAGCAAAATACGTACCTTCTATCAGTCTAGAGAATTTCAGAGTTGATTGCTTCGGTCAACCAATTAGTCGAAGAGCAGAAAACTCTCATACCTTCCATACATACTGGCACTAAATTTTTTATATAATATCCGTATAGATCGATCTGTTCAAAATAATAATTGTGATGACTTTTCTTTGATCATTTATTGATTCCATCCAAGTTTGGATTCCACAAACTTCTAATTTGGGTAAGTTTTGAATTAACGTTTACTTCCACATGCTCGGTCATATAAGAAAAATTGATATATAGTAATAATTATATTACTTAAATTCTAATTGGTATCCATGATACCTGCAGGTATCATGGATACCAATAAAATAAATAATTTTTATATAGTTTTTTCTTATATGACTGAAGATGTGGAACTGATCGATAATTCGTAACTTACCCTTTGTAGATTATTTAGTTCATCAGCATTAAAAATTGTAACTCCATGTGACTTAATTCTGTACACTGTACAGGTATTGGAGTGAGTGCTTCTCTTTCCTAGAGTCTAAATTACTGTTTACGCAACAGGTAGAGGGAGAAATGTGAGAGGAAGCAAACAACACCATCTAAAATGTCAGAAGACCTGATCATCACTTGTAAAATTTAAACTCACGTAACTCGGTTATGAAAACAATGATTTTGAAAAAGTGAAAATTTCGATTCTGACAGTCAATATATTTTATATATTTTACGCACTTTGATATCAAATCAAACATCTATTGAATTGTTTATGCGATTAAGTTTTTGATTTGTTTTTCAAAGTAAACCAATTAAAGGCGAAATGATATTTAAAGAGATTGTTTAGAAGGTTCTGAGGTAAGTCATGCTACCTATTTTCTCTTCCGTGAACCCCACCTTTATTTACTAGAAGTTTCACTGAAAACAGATTAGTTAGTTAGTTGTTTGTGGAAAAAGGCAAGGCAAGTTAGTTAGTGGATTTTTTTTAATGAATAAGTCACATGTACTTTAATTATGGACTTACCAATAAACGGAATATAGTAATGGACCACTAATAAAATAAAGTATCTCAATGTTTTTTAAACAAAAAAATGAAGCGAAAATATTAATAATAATAGAAAATTTGATGCCTATATATTTTCATGAATAATAAAATTGTTTGTATAATCAAATAGCAGTTAAGAATATATTCTTTTCCATACCATCAGCGTTGAGACAGTAAGCTTTCCCTATCATGTAGGAAAATCTTCATGAATTTAGAGTGCGAATTAAAGCTCCCCGAAGATTATATATAAGGCCTCATTTAGCCTCCACAGTCCCTTGTGATTTAGATAGCGATTGGGTCTCCGTCAGTATAAATAATAACAACAATAAGATGAACAGAAGACATCCATTAGGGTAAGTTACGAATTATCAGTCGGTTTTACATCTTCGGTCATATAAGAAAGAACGATATATAAATTGATTTTTAATTGAAACTTTAATTGGAAGGTACAGGTATCATGGATACCAGTTAAAATTAAATGATAATTTTTATATAGTTTTTTCTTATATGACCGACGATGTGAAACTGACCGATAATTCGTAACTTACCCAATAGGATATGAAAGAGAAACATACAAATGAAATGGCATTCGAATCGTTAGCTGTTGTTTTTATCGTAAAAGATAATTGAAATTAATTCTTGATTGAAATCAATTTGCTCAAACAAGATTAATTTATCACGTCAATATAGAATAAAATAGTGCGAGTCATTAATCTGATAATTGAGTCATCAGTGTCTATAATAGATTGGGGGAATCTTCCTCTCAAAACACCTGTGAGAGTTGATTGCTTTGAACGTAGGTGTAAGCCGTACACACGCAGGGTTTTTTAAGTCTTTCCACCAGACTTTTTGCTAAGCTCCTCCTACTTTCTCCACGGGACTATAAGAAAAAATGATATATTTTATATTTAAATTTAATTGGTATCCATGGTACCTGCAGGTATCAAGGATACCAATTAAAATAAAAAATAGTTATATAGTGTTTTCTTATATGATTCTTAAGTCTTGTGGAAAAAGTAGGAGGAGCTTAGCAAAAAGTCTGGTGGGAAGACTTAAAAAACCCTGCGTGTGTACGGCCCTTTAGAGTTGATTGTTTTGACCGTAAAGCTATAGCCATGTCTCTATTCCATTCAGATTGACACTAATTCCATTAATTGACACGAAGATTTGACAATTGTTATTTCTTAATGTTGACCATCCGATCATAATAGGATATTCAAACTATAATGTTGATATTGACGAATATTGCGAAGATGATTGAGTTATTTCAGTACTGTCAATTGGCTCACGAATATTGCATGGCCAAACGTACAAATAATCTCGTATTCATTCGTTTAGAGGAGATTAGGTAGTCAAACATTTGGCAAAACGAACCTCTATAGTGGCTGAATTTGGTTCGATTAGACCGATATTCTTATTCTTCAATATTAGTCATATTAAATATCTATCAGCTCTTTAAAACAGATTCAAACAAACAGTAATAAGCTCAGCAGTAATTTCATTTATTTTAATACATGGATTACGAGTTATTTAAGTAACTTATTTTTTATTTTCCATATTACTATTTAAATTATGTTTCTTGTTCATAATCCGTAATATGACAGTCTGTCCGTCACACTTTCATAATATTTTCTAAAGGATAATTCAAAATCATCGTTGAAGATTCTTTAGCATTCGAGCTTTCGAAAGGCAAAAACAAACTGTCAATTCATCATCAGGAAAATTGAGAGAGAAAACAATGACTTTTATGAACAACTGTTCTTTGCTGGAACCTTCTTTCTCTTATGTATATAAGTTCGCTATCATTTTATATAGTTAATTATATGTAAAATGTTATTCTATAATTAACTTCAATTGTTATTTATTTTTAAATATCCGTTAATGAACACTTTTTTTTCTTCTTTTAATTAACTCTTTTGTATTTTCATCTATTAATACATAATGAAATTGCTGTCATTTTTGACGGTATGCGTGAAATATATATTTCTCTAGCTATCATACATTGTAATAACTAGGGTTGTGACAATATGCGTTTTAAATCATAGATCCCGAAAATAGTAATGACGAAACGACCTGAAATAGTATTTAATACTATATACCGATGGCTTAAAACCATTCAATACTCTTTAATCTCTTCTTCATTGATATTTTCGAGATCTATGATTTTAAAAGCATATTGTCACAGCCCTAGTAATAACTAATAAGTTATGGAGTGCACGACAGCGTGTAGCACAGATTGATGATTGAGAAAAAAACTATCGGTCTCTTCTTTCTATGAACTGTGATAGAAAAAGCGTATGTTTATGACCACAAATAACTATTGATGTATGTATAATAACTTAGGAATATATATTTTGTATTCCTATATATATGCAAATAAGTATATTTCATAGATATTAGTAGGTATTTTCATCAAACAGATACTACCTACTAATTTGTTATCCATAAGTAGCATACTGAATTAGTCTAAAAAGTATACCTCGTGCAAAATAGAATCTATTTGTTCAAACTATTTAATTATTTCACTTGCTCAAAAAAATAGTACAACATGAATAATAGATACAAATATTAAATGCACCTAATATTGAGTAACAAATTAAATCAAGTTATAAATTACTGGTTACATTTACTTTGTGGCTAACATTCCATATGAGAGTTTGATCATTTTATCCATTTCCTAAATTATCAGAGACACGAACACAATTTTCTAATTGAAAACAGTATGACAAACTTTAAAGGTATCTGCACAAACATCAGTGTTCTATCCATGACGTGTCCTTTTAGTGCTTTTTTTTTGGCTTTTTAGTACTGAGAAGATACGGTACTGAGCCTGACGTGTGTGAACCTGTCCTTTGAATTTAAAGTAACGATACGACACTGTAGCACTGAGAGGAGACGGAACGGATAGAACACTGATGTGAGTCAGTAATCCTTAAAAAGATTATGTGAAATGTAATAGAATTCATATTTACTTTTTCAGATTGTGTATCCGTTGGTTTAGAGGAAGGAGGATACTACCACAAAAGTAACGGCGAGGACACAGTATGCGGAGTGTACCTAGCTGGGGGTCCTACCCAAAGAGTCCAACTAACTATAGACTATTTCGATGTGGATTGCCAGTCGGGGGGTTTGATCAGCGTGAGTACCACATTCAATTTGTAGGGTAAGATATGAGTTATCGGACAGTTACACGTTTTCGGTAACCTAAGAAAAAAAATTGACTGGTATTTTAATTGGTAACCATGATATAAGTAGGTATCATGTATAATTGGATACCAAATAAAACAACAAGCTTATATGTTAAATTATATGCTTCTTCTTTATATGTCCAAAAATGTGGAACTGTTCAATAATTCGTAACTTACCCTAACTCTATTAGTTGATTATTGATAAAAAGTTACATATATACTTATTAGCAACTCGTGATTGGAAACAATGTCAAATTATTAGGGTTGTGACAATATGCTTTTGATAAATAGACCCTGAAAAATTTTTAGACAGAGAGAATTAAACAGAATTGAATCGTTCTACACCAGCGGTATGTAGTATTCGATACCATTTCATTTCATCTATGATATTCTTAAGATCTATCATTTTAAAAGCACATTGTCACAAACCTAATGATACCACTATATGAAAAACTTCCTTTCTTCATTGAGTATTATTGAAAAACTTCTTTTTGAAAATCTCATGTCACTGTATGAAAACTTCATTTCCTTTCAGTATCTTGATGGGTGGGAACTAAATGGAGAAGTTTTTCCCCCGGTGGCCGATCTCCCGATAGAAGGACGGGTGGAGGAGATGTGCGGCAGGGAGCAGCGCAAGGTCTTCCTCAGCACCTCCAACGCAGCCTCCCTCCTCTACTCCTTACCCCGCAGAGGTGACGTCTTCAAAATAACCGTGAAGTTCATCAAACATCCCACACGTGAGTCATGTCAAGGTTTTTTTCAGAAATTACATGAATAAATTAGACTAAATATTATAATATAAATATGGAATCAGATTTGTAGGTTGTTGTTTTATAACCAGTACATTAGATCTTATGAATAGTGTAAACAAATTTTTAGACTGGAAGAGATATATATAGGTAATAATAATGCCCCAAGAGCTTAATTTGAGTAGATCATCTTTTCGTCTTTTCAGTATTCATGCGCATACACCGTTTGGTGACAGTGTTCATGGAGCTAGTATATTTTCTGACTTATTCGAATTCTTTTATATGTATCCACGTTTTCAAATCAGTGGTAGGTATGTCCTTCCGTTTCGAAACAGATTGCTAACTAAATCTTAATTCTGAAATTAAAAAACTACTCATAGAACATTTTATAGTGGGACCTTAGAAGATTAAGTCGGGGTTTCCTATAAATACTTCGATGATCCCATCATAACTTTTTTCTCTCTCTCTTGGTGGAATTCAATGATGCTTCACAGTTATAAATTTCATAATATAAAAATAGTAATTAAAAAACCAAATAAGCTTCATAATACCACTAATGCAGGTTAACTCCAATTGGTGTTTTTCTATCAATCTACTTGACAGTTTATCTAATGCTTTCCAAACAAGATCATCTCAATTTTTACCATCTTGCAAAAATGGTCCATTGACATCCAATGAATGCCAAATAGCACCAATTTGCATGGGACAGAATTTGTTAAGATAATGTGACACTGAAGAACGATTGCCCCCACGGAATTTCCAGTCGATAAAATTACCACTAATCTTATTAGACTGTGGCGGCTCTTCCACGAATTTCTGAAGACTAATCTCATTATAAAACTGTAGCTATACGCTTAGGACAGAATGAACTCTCTTCGAAAGAATTTCTGAAATCAAAACATTTGAAATATTAGTGCTAGAGACTTAGTAATGATTATATTCCATTTATATTCATATCTTTTAAATCTGAAATAGGTAGACGAATATGGTGATATAGAATATTTTTTATTATATAGGAAGTTTTATAGTCATATGCAGATGATATCATAGGATTTGTAAAAGGACTGCAGAGTATGAATGATAATTTCTTTACCAATAAATAACATATTTCGTGGTTATGTATTAGCGACTGTGCTGGACGATTGGGCTTCGAATTCGGATCAGGGAAATGAATCCATTATCCTTGAAATAAGTAAATTACAGGCAGGCCTCACTTTAATTACACCCCGCTTTTATAAAAGTGGTATTTATTTCTACACATGTCTCGAAATAAGTACCGTTCGTAGACATATTTTTGTGATTATTTCACGGTAACTATCATAAACATCAAAATGATAATCAAGATGAGGTTATTAGAAGCAATTAGTTCAGAAATTCAATATGTCTCATTTTAGGGTAAGTTCCGTGTTATCGCACGATTCCATATTTTCGAATACATAAAAATCTATATATAATAATCATAATCATTATTTAACTTTTATTTAAATTGGTATTCAAGATACCAATTAGAATAGAAGTTGAATAATTATTATTATATTTTTTTCTTTGACGTGTCCGAAACTGTAGAACCAACCAATAACTTGAAACTTAGTACCCTATACTACCAAAAAATATCTCACCGAACATAATATTGCTGTTTGTTCAATGTAATACAATAATTATAGAAATCTAAGTATCTATTAATTACTCACCTATACTGAGTGAGAGTTAAGCTATGGTTTTATATTAAAACCTTTAATAAATTCACTACTTTGAGCTTTCATCACTGTCACAAGCACCGAAACACTATTTAATAATAGGCTTATATAGTACAGGCATCCCCCGCTTTAGTTACCAAATCACGACTCAGTTTAGTTACCAAACGGTAACTAAAGCGAATAAAAGTAACAAGAAATTTATAATTGTCACTCCTTGATTATATGTCATATTTTCTATGAGTTATAGAAAGAAATTTTGTTTAGATTTATTAACTTATTAGAGTAAAATGTATATAAGCATATTAATAATAATATACAGTCTTTCATTGTTTGTGACTGTGATGAAAAAGTTTAAAGTCGTGCATTTATTAAATGTTTTAAAATCCATCCATAGCTTAACTCTAACTCAGTATAGGTGAGTGATTGATAGATACTTAGACTTCTATAATTATTGTGCTACATTTAACAAACAGCAATTTTATGCTCTATGAAATGTTTTTGGTAGTAGGGTACTAAGTTCCAAGTTGTTGGTTGGTTCTACAATTTCGGACACGTCAGAAAAGAAAATATTATAATTATTATTTAACTTCTATTCTAATTTATATCATGGATATCAATTGAAATAAAAGTTAAATAATGATTATTATATGAAGATTTTCACGTGTTCGAAAATATGGAACCGTGCAATAACATGGAACTAACCCTAAAATGGGACATGTTGAATTTCTGAACCAATTGCTTCTAATAACCTTATCTGGATTATAATTTTTATGTTTTTCTTTAGTTACCGTGAAATAATCACAAAAAATGTCTCCGTTTTCTATGTCTACGAACGGTTCTTATTTCGAATCATGACTCGAAATAAGGACCACTTTTGTTAAAGTGAGTTGTACTTAAAGCGAGGCCTGCCTGTAATCTAACTCTAAAACAATTTTTTTTTCATTATAACTCATAGAAAATGAGATGTATAATCAAGGAGTGACAATTATATATCTCTTGTTACTTTTTCCCGCTTTTATTACTGTTTGGTAATTAAACTGAGTCGTGATTTGGTAATTAAAACGGGGCCTGCCTGTATTCCTACGTAGACTGTAATGTTCAAAAAGTCTTTAATTTATTGATATATTATTTTTAAGAAATATATAAAAAAGTAAAAAATTATTTGCTTGAAGATGAAAAATTGCAATAACTGTTTCCTAATTAGTCATATTTATAAATTTTCTATGCCTAATCGTCCTAAAATATTATTTAGGACTATAGTAACTACATGTTCTGAACTCTTCCTTCTTTTCAGCTTGTAACATCCTGGTGAATGGAGACGCAGGTATTTTCACCCTGAGGAACCACGGAGAGCGGAGTAATTGCTCCCTCGCTGCTGTCTACCCCGCAAGCATCAGTTTGCTCCAACTGTCGGTGGGAGTTCCAGTCGTACGGGGCATCAGGCGAGCCGCTCCAAATCGGTTTGCAGAAACTGGCGTCATGCATAAGGTGATTACTGATGTACTGTCAAAGAAAAAGAGGAAATGTTCAAAAAGAAACCTTATTAATTGTTATTTTCAATATATTCTAAAATTAGTATAGGTTACGATGATATGAATTTTTTACATATTGTTGTGAAATTAATTTTGAAAGGAAATTTTATATTTTTAAAATTCTATCTCTTATGTTCAATACTTAGTGAATGGTTAAAATTCTATCTATAGTCCATACGTAAATAAATCCTTGCTTGGGTCAACCACGTACAGATGAACGTAGTGTAATAACCCGTAAATTTAACTATGCACTGACCAATTCAGCTGAAATACTATATTCGTGTTAAAAAATGATGTATCTTGTATATGCATAGATTTTAAACTCCTTCAATGATTAGTATTCTTAATAATACTTGAACTGCCATTCATAACTCAAAGCCATTTCATATCTCAGGTGCACTAGATAGTTCTCTATGACTATAATCTTAGAAAACTGGAGGTAAATTACTCGAAAACAATTGCTCGAGAGACAATTGCTCGAAAACAATTGCTCGAGAGACAATTGCTCGAAAACAATTGCTCGAAAAACAATTGCTCGAATGAACAATTGTTCGAATGAACAATTTCTCGAATAATCAATTGCTCGAATGATCAAATAGCTCAGTTTTCAAATTAATAAAAGACAGATAATCATCAAGTTGGATCCCTTCAATTAGCTGCACCTAATCGTCCTGGTATCTAATTAGTAATCTATAACAACTGCATTTCATATTTGTCATCATTATTCACTATCAATCATAATACGGGTTTTAAATTATTATCTTCCTGTTTTTTTTATTGAACAGGAATACTCTACCAATTTTGGGTACAGTAATTTTCGTTTTTTGGCCAGTCAATAGCTTCACTGGGTTCCGACGAGATGTTCTCGGGGATAGGTTAGGTTTGTTAGGTTTTATCAACTCGGGCTATGGGAACAGTTCCCGATACATTTAGCATGACCTCTGGTATTCGTGTCCTTTTCAGTTGCTCTTATCTGGTTCTTCTTTTACATTAAGCAATTGACTATTCAAAATTTTATCTATTTTTAATTACATGAATATCGCCGAAAGTCGGTTTATAATGAAGTAGATTCTCTTCGATTAACTGCACCTGATCGTCCTTGTTTCTAATTGGTAATTAATAATAACTGCATTTCATTTATTTTATATCATCTGAATGATTGATCATTCGAGCAATTGTTCTTTCGGTCAATTGTTCGTTTCGGCAATTGTTTTTCGAGCAATTGTTCATTCGGGGAGCAATTGTTTTTCGAGCCATTGTTTTCGAGCAATTTACCGGCTACCTAGAAAACTATGTTCTTTGAGGGATAACTGTGGTGAAATTCAAAACTTATATAATTTTCTATAATATAAACATAGAAAACTACTTCATAACCCAAGTGCATTTCTTAATTCAGGTCCACCATTACTCGAGTGCTCCATAACTCAGAGCTTCATAAATCAGGAGTTTTACTATACCCTGGTAGCAATTTTTCTTGGGACAACATTGGAAATATTGGGACAACATCGGGACATTTTTGGCCCAAGAATCATTGCTATCTGGGTAATAGATCTATTGATTTGTATTGTCTTATTTTATTATTCCAGTGCGCGAAGAGAGGCCTGAAGGACGAAGTAGTTGTCGGGGGCAGTCTTGGATTAGATGTTTCTAACATGCTTGTTGAAGATGACGTTTGTGGACTAGATTCAAATCCTCGTAAGTACTACATTCGAAACCTTTCATCATTAAATAATCTAAATAATTGTTAAATTATTCAGTTAGGGTAAGTACCAAATTATAGGACGGTTCCACATATTCGTTCATATAAGAAAAAACAATATACTAATTGTTACTTAATTTTAATAACTATTACCATATCGTTTTTTCTTCTTAGACCGAAAATGTGCACCCGACCGATAATTACTTAACCTAATCACCTGTTTTTCGATTTCAGGGAGCCTGACATCATCAGTTCTGTGCGAAGTTTCGGTTGTTCGTCTGATATCTTCTGGTAACACAGAGAATTCAGTCACTGTGGCCCTAACTCAGATGCAACTGAACAACCCCAACCTTCTCCCCACCACAATCTGTCCAATGCCACTGTGAGTTACTAGGCATTTCCTCAGCAGAGTTAGATTTAGAAATTGGAAAAAATAAAGTACAGTCAAACAGACGCACAACGAATGGAAGTACGGAACATCTGTGTTAGAAAAGTAGGTGTTAGAAAAGGTCCTGGAGAAGGTCGAACTGAAATGTCTAAAGGTCAGTTGCTTGAACTCAAACACATTTTCCGAGTACTGTGTCCGGAGTACTGCGAAGTCACCCTAGGCTACTATTTAATCATTTTGCTGAAAAATAAATATGCTGATTGCTGAATCGTGAAGATTGAAATATAAGAAAACGTATAAAATGCACGTTAACGTGAAATCATGAGGTATTTTGGATTAGGTTGTCCCTAATAATTTCTTTTTCTTTTTTCAGTGAAATGTAATTTTACATCAATCGATAAGGAACCTCTTACATTCCTGGTCACAGTGGGAATCAAAACTCCAGGAATTTAGTACATTGGGAATTATTTAGAAAATTGATAAGAGGTTTAAAGTTCAGAGTTTTATGAGGATAAAGGAAATAGAAGAAGACACAATCAGTACGTGTTTATTTAGGAATATTCGTTTAAAAAGCTTATTGAATTGAAAAACAAAGACTGGTGATGTTTAATATTGAGGTAAGAATGGGAATTGTTGTATATTCATGAATAAGAAAAATCATGAATAAAAAACCTATTCAAATATTATGAACTTTGAAAATGGTTAAATAATCATTTGTCCACGTATTTTATTTCCTTGATTAAATGCAGTATATATAATTGATTATAAATGAGCATAATATTATGCAGTATCTATATGTGTTGGTCCTTGATGTAAAAAGAATATTATAAAGAAGCAAATTATATTGGAAATATCAATAGCACTATTGTTTCATTAATCCTATTCTCAAGGAAACCCAGTTAGAAATTTATTATCGCTGATCAAAAGCCAACGTATGGCGATTGTAATCGACGATAAAATGATCATTTATGTATGAACATTCTCAACCAAAATCTAATCATATGGTTCGATTGGTGATCATCTGGATAATCACCAATCGTCACTCCAAATTAAAGGCAATTTGATTGAATTCTCTTAGAGTAATGCGAATAACAAGAGATTACAATTAAATAAATATAAATATTCCTGTCATTCGATACGGTATGATGTTGCCGATCAAAACATTCTTTTGAAGGTTAATATGATACTTTAAGATCTATATTATTCGACAAATATCTATCGTAATCGTCAATACCAGATGATCTATCGATCATGAATTATTTCCACTGGATATTACTTTTTAACCTCAATAGGTCGCAAGTTGCATTATAAAGCAGTCTCCCCATCACATATGAACGCTCTGAATTTCTATAAGAGAATAATGCTCCCTAGGGGATAACTATTCTAATAACCAATTCAAAAGGCATTACTTATTCATTACACTCTTCAATGGAACTATAAAATTGTCTTAAAAGATGACCTTGTATTAGATACACTGATTTCACCCTTCTTTCAATTAGATTTAAAAAAATGAAAAAAATTATTTGAGAATAATGCTACGAATTTTTCAATTCGACAGCAGGTTGAAAAACATATTTTTCAATAATTGTTGCTGGGTTTTATAACAATTAGACTGTTAATCACGAGTCAGGTGTTCAATGAGTAACTTTAATATAACTTATTCAGTAATTAATATAACTTCTTCAATCAGTAACATGAAATCTCACATATTCAAATTCCAAATTTTTTGAGAATTTCGATAAGTAAAGAACCAGCATTCAAATTTTTGTCTTGGATAATAAAAGAATCTAAATGTTAATGTTCCCTTTAGGGTGAGTTACGTGAAGTGATTATATATATTATAGGGTTTTGTAATCACAAGCTAAAATAATTATTCTAACAATATGATATGTAATCATTAGCTTAATTAATTATTCTCACAATATGACAAAATAAATAATTTAAATGAATATTTTATCAATTTATTGGTGTCCGGAAAATTGCCAGGCGGAAAACTTTCTAAGCGGAAAAATGCAAGGCGGAAAACTGCCAGTCACAATTTATGTATATTTTATGTATGCCCCTTTTTACGAATGTATATATTTTTCATTTATGTCAAAACTTAGTAATATATTAACTCTTTATCACTTACTAGACACATTAGAAGTAGTTTATAAAATTTTAACTTTTTAAAAATTAATTTCAGTCGTAAAGGGTTACAGGTTCATTTTTTACAGTAATAACTATATAGATATTGTATTACTTAATATTCAAAGGAAAATAATATTTCACTAAATCTCATAAATTACAATGTTCTTAGAATATGTTTATAACCAAAATAATGTTAAAAAATACGTAAATGAAGTCAGTGATCGACAGTGGTAGATTATGAAGCGACTTTCTTTTCTGACACCTTTTTCGTGTCCCTTGTTTTTAATTTCCTATTGACGTCAGCAATATAGGCTAGAGCCCTTGGTTTCGAAGCAAATGTTAAACCCCGTGTACTGATTGGTGATTATTAGCTAATTAAATATTCTCACAATAATTATATAATTTAAATTATACAATAAATTAAGTGAATGTTAAATCAACTAATAGTTATGTTCAATATTTATTAAATTTTTATTTTCCATGTCATTAACACCTTCATTTTTACAATTTACATATACATGTAGAAAGTATTATTAATTAAAAGTATTTTTATTAATAAAAAATGCAATCCAATTCGATCGTGTGAAATTATCAGAGAATTAGGTATAGGTAGTATAGCAATTCCAAAATCATAGTTGTTGGGTGTAAATTCTAAATATTTCACAAACATCGATCAAAGTTGTTTTAAAGTGAGTACAATCGAATATTACTCTTAATATTTAAAACCCCGTTATGAAAACCTGTTATGATGAACCCGTTTTATGAACTAAAAACCCGTTATGAACATTTTAATTTATATTTAAAACCCGTTATGAACAATTTAATTTATATTTAAAAACACATTATGAACTTATAATGTAAAGACGCGTTGTGTAAAAAAAGAAATTTGGGATCAAGTGTACGTTAATGATCCCAGCTCAATCTGGGGTCCTTAAACTACACTTGGGTTAACACTGGGGCCCTTAAACTACACTTTGGGTATAGTTTGAAAATTTGGGATCTTCAAAGTATACTTGATCCTTATTTTCATATAATGATTTTATTTCATTATAATGATTATTATATATTCATATGTTAGTTACGATTTCCTTATATTGAGTAACATTTTGTTATTATTTCCCAATATTGCTATCATTTTAACTAGATAGTTGTCTTTGCTTCATCCATTCAATGGCCGGTAGTGGATCTTCACCAAGTGGAGGTAGAACTTCTGTTAGGAATGTTGCTCTGTCAATTTTTGTTGTTGCTCTGAATACCGTAGTAGAAGAATTATTTTGATTTGATTGCAGTCAAGACACGCACAACGCCGTAGCATAGATGCATTCAAAATTCACTGGGGTCCTTAAACTACACTTGATCCAAAATTTGACTCTGTCCCTAATACAATTATTTCTTTGTTTCTTCTCTTAGTGTTTTTTATGAAAGGTTTTAGTTTTTCCTTTTTATAATGTATTTGATTTATTTCTGTAATATTTGTATAATAATGTATTTTATATATTTTTCTAATAAATTTGTCTTCATTTACCTATTATTTTTGTTTTGTATACTAAGTAAAATTGAATGTAACCTTAAATCCTCAAGGACAGACAAAACAGAGAAGGTCGATGTTAGTGATTGAAAATGAACTGAAATGACTTAAATGTGGATAATTGACGAATTATGGGTCATATGTTTGTTAGGGGCGTACAGACCAAGGACCATGTTAGTGAGTTAAAATGGACTGAAATGACTGAACCCCTCATTTGATTTCATAATTTAATGTAGTTTTTTTGTATCCGCTAGTTTGTTATACTGCACACTTCACGATTGTTTAATGACCTGGCAGGGGGGTTCGGGGGCGGTACGCCCCCCGATATACATATATTTTATGTTAAATCAGTAAACTACAAAGCGTCGTTAATCGATGCCTTGTCTGTTCTTGACTGTTTTTGTCTGTCCTTGTCTATGTCCTTGTCTGTCCTTGTCTGTCTTTGTCGGTCTTTGTCTGTCCTTGTCTGTCTTTGTCTGTCTTTGTCTGTCCTTGTCTGTGTTTGTCTGTCCTTGTCTGTCCTTGTCTGTCTTTGTCTGTCTTTGTCTGTCCTTGTCTGTGTTTGTCTGTGTTTGTCTGTCCTTGTCTGTCCTTGTCTGTCTTTGTCTGTCTTTGTCTGTCCTTGTCTGTCTTTGTCTGTCTTTGTCTGTCCTTGTCTGTGTTTGTCTGTCCTTGACTACAATTAGCATTACCCTTAAAGTCATTAAATTGCCAGTAAGTGACTGGCAGTTTTCCGCCTGGCAGTTTGTACTCAATTTAATGTATGTTCAATTTTCAATCTATAATATATTTAAATTCTAACTCTTAGATTTACATTCCCATGTTCTTAATTTCATGTCATTCTAATAATTTACTTACATTATGCTACAGTTAGAAACGTGAGTATAAATAAAAACATATTAAAGTAGGAGTTCAAATAACCTCAAATGGTGAGTTACTAAGATTAATAATTTACAAACATCGATCGAAAGCATTCTGGAAGGCATACATCAATAGCTCTTGATTATACAAATAATATCTTGCTTGAATATGTTTTCTTTTTATAAAATTAATTTTAATTTCTAAATTTTTACTGAAAAATCGGCTTCAACAGTTCAACGTTTTTCTTATATGACCGAAGATGTGAAACCAACCAATAATTCGTAACTTACCCTATATACTTTTTTTTCAGCGAAAGTTTGATTTCTCCTGGACTATATCTTTAACTTAGCGAAAATTTTGCTGTATTTAATTATATTTAGATACCTATTGAATTCTTATGAGATGAAGTTTTAAGAATTCCCGTTTCAGAAAGTAGATATTTTTAATTATTTACAATTTAAAGTTAACTTTTTATGTTTAGCGCAGTCCCTCCTAAAATTTTAGCTTAAATTTTCTATGAACACATTTGAAAATTTCAACGTATCTGGGATAACAAAGATAATGTGATATTAGAATTTAGCAGTTGATTTCTTTTGAATTTTGAACTAATTTTCAAAATTGGAAATACTATCAAATTAAAGTAAAGAACAATTTTTAGATTATATGATTCTGATAAAAAATAATCAATTATTCCCTAAATATTTCATATTGATTTGAATTAAAATAACGTGATTAACAAGATTAAATCAAATAAAAACGTTATTGAAAAGTAAAATCTGTTACTTTTCATCAAATTATGATAACAGTTTTAAATTTAATTATTAAATAAAACGTTTTAATCAAATCCGATATCACAATCTTGATAGAAAAAGGCATTGAATTAAGGGCCTAATTTAGGCCTAGTGAAAAGGAACTAAATCTTCTACCTGATCTCCTATCCGTCTTTTCATCTAGCCGGTGACTTACATTTCTTTCTTTTATTGTCTAACTCAGAAACCATTTGTCAGAGGATCACAGTAGGCTACACGGCTCCATTGGACAAGGTTAAACACTAGAGTCAGTCTGTTAAACAACATGTCATCTTTCTTGTGCTCTCGATCTACTGAAAAAATGGCTGATTATTTGATTTCTGGTAATACAAGTTACGTACCTGAAGATGGTATGACCGGTGCGAAAATGTTTGAATCAGGAGAAGGACTCACATATCAGTAAGTTGTTTGTATTTATGTGTACGTACATAGCAAATAAAGCTAGCGGTGTTGTCGGGGAACCTGTTCGTAGATACCTGCTGTAAATACGTGGTTGTTCACATATATACTGAACCAAGCATGATAAAGTATTGGGCACTACTTTATCATTCCTCAAGTATTATGTATCACAGTACCAATTTATTTCAATGAATTAAGTAACCTTGAAATCAAAAAATGATCCAATTATAAGTGACGTATTAATATATCAAATTTAAGATATTTCACTTATATAAAGATAACTTATTAGCTTCACTCTTTATTAACTAACTAAAAGATCAATTTATTAATTTTCCATCGTTTTCAGTTAGATACTAACTATTCAATTGTAAAGTTATAGCAGGTATAAAAAACACGTGGTTACAATTCCTGACTGTAGACCGCCATATTGAAATACTATATAATATACCATGCATGTTATACCTATTGGTAGGAAAAGCATGCACAGTACTGCGATAAGGAATTGGTATAAGAAGAGTTTGATACTTTATATATAGAGTTAAAGTAAGTGACTCAATAATAAGAAACTTTTGTGCGTGTGTGTAAACAATCTGAGCTACTTAACTTTACAGCATGTCTCACAAAAAAGTACACTCTATTTTATAATTAAATAAGCTTGCTATAAATAGAACTATGTTTATGTAGTAGACGGTTTCTTTAATACAAGGTTTTTTATATTATTCTTAAATTATTATGCTTGGAAACAAAGTAATTAATAAAACATATAAAACCCTTCTATAAAAGTTTCGGACTACTACAAAAACATATTTCTATCTATAACAAAATTATTTAATTTTAAAATCGAGTGTACCTTTTTGTGGGATAAACTACAGTATATACTTGAAACCTATTTCCTATTATAATAACAATGTATTATACACAGGTTTGATTACTCTTTATAATTTAAAAAGATTGTTATTGTTGAAAGAAGTTATTATAACTTTTTTTAAATTTGTGCTTAAATCAATAAATTGTATGGCGTTAAACTAAATATTGAATTATTAATCTTTTTTATTCATATTTAAAATAATACACTAATGATTTATTATTAATTTTTTAAGATGTTTTCTTTCTTTACTTAAGGAGATCCAATAATTGAAAATTAGCAGTTTAATGGAATCAGCATAGTTATGTAAATGATATAGAAAAGTATAAAAGCGCCATCTGCCTATAATTCGTACAACTTGTATCCCCACAAACGTTAAGATAAGAACGTTTGTTTATCTCCGTGTAATCTATAGCGATGCGTCACAAAGTAATTAAGATAGTGTAGATCAATACAATGGGTTCATCAATACATAGTACAGCAATGTTCTTTTAAAGCATTATTAAAGCATCACAGATACGTAGTACATCAATAGAGTCAAACTGTTAAATGAAATGTCAAAATAGTAAGCAGATTTTAAGTAAAATTCTTTAACAATGGAAAACATACATCGTGGAGCTCCAATGTAGTATAAATAACCTACGTTCTTCTTAGAGAATTTGGTTCATCCTATTCCTATGGTATATATACGTGTAAAAATGTTCTATCTGACGGCGCAGCGATGGGTTTTGTACAGTATGGTGGGATTCTAATTGTGTATTAACCGGGTCGCGCGAGTCCTACAACTAACTTGGGGACAAGTAAGTATGCTGGAACATAATTTTGTCCTTCCAGATTCGAAAGGGTTTAATTATGATAGAGAACTACTAAACTCTATAAATAATTAATGACAACGTGGTCATTGTGGTAAAAATTATCGTACAATATTGACTATTGACTAAAAGTTCTTTTAAACTTCGCATGGGCTTGAGAATAAATTTCATACTTTTCATTTTCAATACTGATTATTATTAACTTATAAATACAAGCTCCATTTAGCTGTTCAATATACCAAGTAAGACACACGTTCAATACGAACTCCAAGAACAAAAGTACGCACACTGTACTGTCTGTAATTGTAAGAACGTGTTCCTTCAACGATTTTAAGAATTAAGTAAGTTTCACTCGAAAACGGTAATCCAGTAACAGGTTCAGGCGGTTCTCCGAACTCATTTATTGTTAGTAACTTGTTCTCACGAACCCACCACTGGCTTTGTACTAGTATTTAAAATTAAATCCTATAAATGTTTTATCAGTTAGTATGTATAGTTTAATTATTTCTAAAATTAGATTAACTATAGCTTTTGTACTAAGATAAGTCGACACATTGAACAGGTTAATGAAAAAGAAGCGCCATCTAGCGGAGGTTCGGTTAAACTTATGTCTAATAAATACCTTTTTAAATTTATTTTCCTCCTTAACAAATGCTTCTTAATTTGTAACTTTCCATTCTAATACGGTATATGTTTTGCTTCATTCAGGGACTTCATCATCTTGCCTGGCTTCATAGATTTCCCAGCTGGTGAAGTTGACCTCACTTCAGCACTAACCAGGAAACTGAAACTGAAGGCACCACTTGTGTCCTCTCCAATGGACACAGTTACAGAGTCTGAAATGGCTATTGCCATGGCTGTGAGTAATCCAATGATATTTGTTAATAATCTAGGTATAATCAAAGAAAAGAGTGTCCACATTATGCTATTTACACAAATAACAGTCTTTTAATTTGAAATGGCTATTGTTATGTCTGTAATTAATCCCAGTTAAGAAGGTGTATGTAGAGTCCTGAGTAAGGAACTATTCTGTATAGCGAACAAATTTTCTCTAGTCTGCCATACAATGGCCATCAGTTCTAGAAAACTGATGGCCATTCCTGACAGACTAAAAATATTTGTGTATTATTCTGGGTAGTTCCTTACTCAGGACTCTACATTCACTAAAGAGGATTTCAGTATAGTGGACTTCAACAGTAACTCCCTAGCTGTTTTTAATATGAATACACTTTATTTTAATATAAAAACATTAAAGATTGATGAAGGTATAAAAACTTCATTTCTATTTAAGCATTTAGATATTAGAATATTTTTTGAATTTCCTCTTCATCTTCCAGTTGTCCGGAGGTATTGGCATCATTCATCACAATTGCAGTGGTGAGGTTCAGGCGCAAGAGGTGATGAAAGTCAAGAAATACAAGCATGGCTTCATTAGAGATCCCGTTTGTCTCTCTGGTACAGATAAGGTAATTAATTAATGAGTAATGTATACAGTGAATTATATAGTGTAAATATATAGTTATATTTTAGACCAATAATCTATACTTTGATATGAAAAAGCCTTTAGTAAATAATAAATGAAATATTAAAATTTTGTGTTACACTAATTTTATTAGTTGTCTACTTGCATTTAAATACAATAATGAACTCATTCTACATTACTTGATTGAAGTGGATGAAGAACTACTGTAATTGTGATGTATATTATTGAGCATATTTTTGAAAAACTGTAACGTTTTTAAAAATGCTTTTTATTTGTTTGCTATGAATGCTTTTAATCGAAAAATTCTTTTTTCATTTACGTTTTAAAACTTCAAATGAACCAGATATATTTTCTATGTATGTTTGTAACACTTAGTGAACTGAAGAAGATTAAAGTAACTCGTTGCGCGTTAAATAGATATGTTATATTTCTGCAATACTTATTTAACTTTTTATTCTTAACTTTTCTCAGGTTCGTGATGTTTTCGCTGTTAAAGCCACCCATGGATTTGCCGGAATCCCCATCACCGAAGATGGCAAGATGGGAAGTAAATTGCTCGGAATGGTTACTTCTAGGGACATAGATTTCTTAGATCCTGAATGCACAGAGTCCCTAGATAAAGTGATGACTCCTTTCTGTGACTTGGTGACAATGCCTGCTGGTGCCTGCCTAGCTAAGGCCAACGAAAAACTACAGACGAGTAAAAAAGGTAGGTGGTGTGTTCAGAGATAGCATAAGATATATTGAATTATTTATATAGAGGTCATTGTTAATATTGCTCATTTATTTCAGGTAAACTTCCTATTATCAATGAGAACGATGAACTGGTAGCTTTGATTGCTCGCACAGATGTGAAAAAGTCCAAAGATTTTCCCGATGCTTCTTATGACCACAATAATCAGTTGCTGGTTGGCGCAGCCATAGGGACAAGAGAAGAAGATAAAGCTAGGCTAGAACTACTTGTAACAGCAGGTGTTGATGTGGTTATCCTTGATTCATCCCAAGGAAACAGCATTTACCAAATTAATATGATTCGCTTTATAAAAAGTAAATACCCTGAACTCCAAATCATTGGTGGAAATGTGGTGACAGCCTCTCAGGCCAAAAACTTGATAGATGCAGGAGTAGATGCTCTTAGGATTGGTATGGGATCTGGTAGCATCTGCATCACTCAAGAGGTGTGTGCTGTTGGCAGACCTCAAGCAACTGCTGTTTACAAAGTTGCTGAGTATGCCAGACGATTTGGTGTTCCTGTGATAGCTGATGGAGGCATTCAAAACACTGGACACATCATCAAGGCCTTGGCTCTCGGAGCCTCTACTGGTAAGAAATATAAATTGACATATTCCGGTGTTTGACATTGGTGTTTCATAGTTTCGTTGCTCAAAAAATACTGAAGAAAAAAATAACCTAATTAACCCAAAAATTATTTTTATAATATTAGGTTAGTGGGGTATGGGGGCTTTTATAGTTACAAAAATATACAAAAATATTGTTCTCCTTTATGGTACTTTTGCTTACTGAGGCTAAGTATGACTCTTATTTTGCAGTTATGATGGGTTCTTTACTGGCTGGTACTTCAGAAGCTCCAGGTGAATACTTTTTCAGTAATGGAGTAAGACTGAAGAAGTACAGAGGTATGGGCTCCCTGGAAGCTATGGAAAATACTAAAACTACTGGTGCTGCGGCAGATAGATACTTCCACAAGTGAGTGATAGATGTACACATCAAATGTCATGTTGATAATTTGGGTAGCAAAGCTTTTTTATAGTTACAGTAGAAAACTCCTCTACAGTGAAGTGAACTCCTCTATAGTGAAGTGAACTCCTCTATAGTGAAGTGAACTCCTCTATAGTGAAGTGAACTCCTCTATAGTGAAGTGAACTCCTCTATAGTGAATGTAGAGTACTGAGTTAGGAAGTACCAAGAATAGTGACCAAATTTCTTTTGTCTGCCATGTATGGCCAATAGTTTTATACACAATTTTGTTCACTGTTCGAGGTAGTTCCTTACCAAAGACACTACATAACTATTGAGGAGTTCGATCACTAAAGAAGAGTTTAACTATATTTAAAATGCATCTATCAAATATCAATGTAATCATGCTTAGATTATATAATGTTAATTCAAAACATATTCTTGATGAGATTAATAAACATTACTTTAATTTAAACGTTGTATTTATCTTTCCAGGGAAGGAGATCGCGTGAAAGTGGCACAAGGAGTCAGTGGTAACATTCCGGACAAGGGTTCCATCATCAAGTTCTTGCCTTACTTGATTTGTGGTATCCAGCACGGTTGTCAAGACATTGGTGCAAAGTCCTGCTCTTTACTCAGGTATGTTCTTTAATAGTCTCTTCCTTGATAAATACTTATGCATTTTATGTTTGATGGTACAGTAGAACTCCTGTATAGTGAATGTGTGAAGAGGTAGCCTGAATAGTGAACAGATTTTCTTTAGTCTGCCATAAAATGGTCATTAGTTTTCTAAAACTGATGACTATTCATGGTAGACTAAAGAAAATGTGTTCACTACTCTGGCTACATCCTAACTCATTCACTATAGAGGATTTATTCTGTATAGAGACGAGTTTTAAACTAGGATAATAATAACTTATTTTCAACTTCAGGTCAATGATGTACAACGGAGAGATGAAGCTAGAGAAGAGGACAGTATCTTCACAGAGAGAAGGCTCTGTTCACAGTCTACATAGTTACGAGAAAAGACTATTTTAAGTTAAATAGACTGAAAATATTTCTAGGAAAACCTAGTTCTATCATGTAAAACCTAAGTAAAAAATATTCCCCTAAAATTCGTAGTCCTAAATTCATTTTCATGTAAATTCTTGGATACTGTGGAAGAAGATTGGTTTAGAGTTAGTTTTAAGATGTTTAAAATTGGTTTTAGTTAGTTATTAGTTATTATATTGATAAATAGTTCAAAATTTGGGATGACTGTGAAGAATCTAATCTATTGCGATTTCTTGAAATTTAATTAATTTGTAGTGAGTCTATATTGCTTGATAGTTCATTTTAATTGTTTATCGATTACTTTACTGAAAAGCATGATAACATAGATTTATGATATTGAGCGTGATGAATGACAAATAAATTGAGTTTTTTCACGTAAGTGGCTATGGTGATATTAGATTTTGTTTCTAGTTAAATAGTTAGCATCAGTGCAAAAGAATAGCTAGCTTATTCTTTGTGATATTCAGTGTACAAAATTGTAAATATATGTGTAAGGTAATTTAATATCTTGGAGCTAATGATATTTCTAGTTTCTGATTAAGAAATTGGAAAAGACTTGATGATTTTTTAAGATAAATGTAGGTGGACACAAGCATGAAACTAATAAACAGTTCACAAATAAATGTTTAAATTTTATTCCTCCAAATTATATCATTCTATTATAGTGGTAATTTGGAAACTCGGATAAAACTTTAAGTATTAATTGTGAAGGAATTTACAAAAGGCAAGATATTCTGTTTAAGATATAATTTAAATTTAATATCTAGTCCTTGTGAACGCGAACTGCCCCACCCATTAGTAACGAGTTTTAACGAAATAAGTTGGCACAGCAGTGGAAGGGCTGTCGCACCTAGAAAAAGTTATTTTCCCTGATAAATTCAAAGTTGTAGGAAGTGAAAAACACTTTTTCTAGGAGCGACAGTCCTTCCACTGCTGTGCCAACTTATTTCGTTAATGGGTGGGGCAGTTCGAGTTCGCAAGAGCTCTAACTTTTTTTAACACCTAGTAGTGTAGTCGATAGAGCTCTGGCACAATACTCTAAAGGTCCAGGGTTCGAATTCCACGAACTCCTTTAAGTATTTATGTTTCATTTCGACCAGACTAGGAGCATTAGCTCTTCCGTCTAGATGTAAAATCTCTAGATGCATTAATATGTATCGGGGGGTTGCAGGACCTACAGTTTTGAATATATAAAAGAAATTTGACTGGATATTAGGCCTTCCTTACTTCAAATGTATTATGAATACATTACTGTTAATATAATATATTTTCAACCATCTATAGAATTGTCACCCCTGGTGTGATGATAATTCTACTTGTGATCCAAATATTTACAAAGGAACCTAATTTACTACGCACACATATACAGTTAAATATTTTCACTTGTTATCATTCACATTGATAGTTACAAGAATTGCACTGCAATTCATCCACAGAATACCACGATAAAAATAGTAAAATTTTGTTAATGAACTATATTTATAATGACCATATTACCTTAGTTACAAGTTATCAGAAACTAGATAAAGAATGCATTCTTCTTTTATCCGTACTGTAAGATTTAAAATAATTAAGAAATATAGACTATTGTAAAATAGGCTTCACTTACTATTTATATATTAGAACGGTTAAATAATAATTATCTTATTTAATGACGGCTTTAGTAAAGAAGGTAAATAAAGCAAGAAAATAAGGATGGGTTCATTTATTAACTGTGCCAGATATACGTCATTTAAATGAAGTAAAGAAATTTTATATAAAGTTATTGATAACAAAAAATTTAATCCTGAATATATAATTTTATACCCTAAAAACTGAAGATTTTCTTCCTATTAGGGTAAGCTCTAAATTATCGGTCAGATCCACATCTTCGGTCATATAAGAAAAATAGTTATTTTACTAGGATTGGTTGGGTAAAATAATTATTATTATAATGTTTTTTCTGAAATGTCCGAAGATGTAGAACTGACCGATAATTCGGAACTCACCCTATTTTTTTTTGTGATTTAGTTAAAAAAATGCGTATTTAGAACAATTAAGACAACCCTGTAAAGAATGGAATTATAATGTTCTTCATAAGTGTACCTGTGAGGGAATGAAGGAAGAGTAACCTATTTGAAAAGGAAAAGTAACCTATTTGAAAAGGAAAAGTAACCTATTTGAAAAGGAAAAGTAGCCTATTTTAGAAGAGCCTGTGAGCATTAATAGAAATAAATCACTTATCAATTTTACCCAATAAAAAATAATTAACTATCATTAGTGTAATTACATGATATGAATGAAATACCAGATGACAATTACATACGTTATTATTAAAAAGATCATAACAATATATACATTGTGGAGAGATTACAATGAATATATATTAAAGCTTATAATTTGATGATTTTTAATATGAAATTTTCATTTAGTATATAGGGTAAATTACGAATTATCGGTCAGTTTCATATCTTCGGTCATACAAGAAAAAAACGATATTACAATTGTTATTTAAATTTTATTTTAGTTGGTATCCATGATGGTATCATGGATACCAACTAAAATAAAATTCAAATAACAATTGTAATATCGTTTTTTCTTTTATGACCGAAGATATGAAACTGACCGATAATTCGTAATGTACCCTAACGCATATCTTGTAATTAAACTGCAGTCAATTCACAAGGAGTAAAAAATGAAGTAGGCAACTAAATTTAAGAAATAGTATGAAAATAGTTAGCAAGAAACTATTCCCATTATCTAGCATTACTAAGAACATTCTAATAGTATCAATAGCATTAACTAGTATGACTTAAACTGACTAGAATATAATCTAAATATTCAGCATTGCATCTAGTAATATATTTATTTATATTCAATAGAATTTTAAACATCAATTGAGAATCTTTATACGAATTATCCAACATCTTAATATGTACATAATGTTATTAAAAAAAAAAAAAAAAAAAAAACATTTTGAAGTGAAGAATTTAACTTACTTCATCAATAACAGTTTTTAAAAAGTCACATGGTTTATTATATTAAACTTATTTTGTAATGATTTTAAACATACGGAATATGAAAAAACACCAAACAATCGTGAAAAAATTCTAGCTTCAAAACAACTAAAATAATGAATAAATACTTAACATAATGATGAATTTTTAACAAAAATACTACATAAAATTATCACTTTGAGTTTATTTAATTATCTTTTGCATTCACCGGCTATTTTAAATAGAAATAAGCTGAAAATTTATCTATATAAATAGATATAACTATACATAAATAAGTCATAGCTTTATCTAAATAAATAATTAAATTGATTAATACATATTTTTGAATATTGGTCTCTCGATATTCTCCGGTAATTTGATTGTTTTTGGTAATTGAGTAAATAAATTGATTGGTAATACCGTAAATACCGATGGCGTGAATTTGTGACACGGGTTTTCGATTGCAATCTACACAGCAGAATAAAAAGTATATAAGTTTTATCAAAAACACTTTAAAGGTAATGTCTACTTAACATTTTATGGTATATTAAATTTTAGAAACTCTCTCAAACAACTTTTTTCTGTTTTTGAAAATTAATAAAAATTAATAAGTTAAATTACGTATAATCATTGATTCCCATCGAATAGACGAAATGTTTTGCATTTAATTTTGAAATAACACTTTTTAATTATCAAACTATGTTATAATATTGAAACATTCTATCAAGCATAGTTAAGGGCCGTACACACGCAGGTTTTTTTTAAGTCTTTCCACCAGACTTTTTGCTAAGCTCCTCCTACTTTTCCCACAAGATTTTTGAGTCATATAAGAAAAACAATGAAATTTTTATTTATTTTAGTTGGTAGTTATTTATTTTACTTGGTAGTTATTTATTTTAGTTGGTTTAGTTTTTTTATGTGATTCAAAAATATTGTGGAAAAAGTAGGAGGAGCTTAGCAAAAAGTCTGGTGGAAAGACTTAAAAAAAACCTGAGTGTGTACGGCCCTTAAAGGGCCGTACACACGTAGGGTTTTTTAAGTCTTTCCACCAGACTTTTTTCTCCGCTTTTCCACCAGACTTTTGATTCAAAAATCAATAGCATCCACACGTTGATTGACTTTTGAATCTCGTGGATTTACATGTGCAATTAACTACTCATATCGGCGACATAAGCTCTCCGCATTTTTTAAACTAGGTACCTAACTAACCTAGGTTATAGGTAGTTACTAACTATTAACTACCTTGGATAGTTAAAATTACTAATTACCTGGGTTAGATATTTACTAATTATATAGGTTAGTTACTTTTACCTAGAATTATTAATTTCTAAAGAACTACCTACCTAGATTACTAAGATTAGTTAGTTACTAATTAACTTGGTTTGGAAATTTTTATGAAGTTTATTATAATAATTAGTTATAAACTAACAGAGATTATTTTCATTTAATGATTAACCTAATACACTCAACAAATGTAATTTAGCTCTTATATAAAGTTTAGGTAAAAGTATTAATACGTAGGTACCATATATGTATTGCCGATTGCGATATAATAAAAAAATAAAGGCATTGGTTTATAGGTAATATGTTGAAATGAATAAAAATAAAGATAGTGATGTGTTATTTTACTAAAATATATTATAGGTACTAAAATAAGTTTTAAGAAACATTACTATACTATCAATTTTACTGGTAGTCTTTTATAAAAAGATGAAATTTCTTTACCTCAAAGGTAAAGAAATAAATGGAGCAAAGATTGGCTAAAATGAACACCAATCCTGTTATTTTACAATATATTTTATGAGTTGACAGTAGCTATACGAAGATTTCCAAAATTGCACCTCTTGATTGGGGGAAAATAATAGAACATGTAGGTTGTTGAAAAGTCTCGGACTTTCGGTGCAAAATTTAAGTCTCGTGGAAAAAGTGGGAGGAGCTTAGCAAAAAGTCTGGTGGAAAGACTGAAAAAACCCTGCGTGTGTACGGCCCTTAAGAGTTAATTTCAAACATTGAGTTTAAATGTTCACAAATCTGCTTCTTATATTAACATCAACAATGGAAATTGTTACTTCTTTGGACGATAGTACAATATACATCAACATATTGCAATTGTATGATTGGTGAAAAAGTTCATTGATAGACAGTTTATACATGACCAGATATATTCACAGTGAGAAAAGTGGGTCAAAATGACCCAAAAACCGAGGTTTAAATGTGGTACAATGTGTACGGCACTAAAAAATCGAAATCAAAACAATTTGGTCAAAAAGATTTGATAATTTTAATATTACTTTAAAAATTATTCATATTATTATTAAAAAATTTGTAATTTTATTACTATGACTAAATTATTGGGGTCAAAATGGCTCACTTTTTCTCACTGAAAAATTAAATAACATATAATAAATACTAACAATATAAGCTAATAAATAATATATATAATGATTTATAACAGTTCCTCAACTTGAAATATACATTTTAACAACATATAAAAACTTTCCTGTTTCAATAAATTAAATCTGGTAGAATTATTCTATGAGATTTTAGATAGAATTAAAATGGACGATTGATATCTTTGTTTCAACCCTTCACTGCAAGCTGGTTGTTTTAACCTTATTCTGTGGTTGTTTTAACCTTATTCTGTGGTTGTTATAACCTTATTCTGTGGTTGTTTTAATCTTATTCTGTGGTTGTTTTAATCTTATTCTGTGGTTGTTATAACCTTATTATGTGGTTGTTTTAACCTTATTCTGTGGTTGTTTTAATCTTATTCTGTGGTTGTTTTAATCTTATTCTGTGGTTGTTTTAACCTTATTCTGTGGTTGTTTTAATCTTATTCTGTGGTTGTTTTAATCTTATTCTGTGGTTGTTTTAATCTTATTCTGTGGTTGTTTTAATCTTATTCTGTGGTTGTTTTAACCTTATTATGTGGTTGTTTTAATCTTATTCTGTGGTTGTTTTAATCTTATTCTGTGGTTGTTTTAACCTTATTCTGTGGTTGTTTTAATCTTATTCTGTGGTTGTTTTAATCTTATTCTGTGGTTGTTTTAATCTTATTCTGTGGTTGTTTTAATCTTTTTCTATGGTTGTTTTAATCTTATTCTGTGGTTGTTTTAACCATATTCTGTGGTTGTTTTAATCTTATTCTGTGGTTGTTTTAACCATATTCTGTGGTTGTTTTAATCTTATTCTGTGGTTGTTTTAACCTTATTGTGTGGTTGTTTCAATCTTATTTTAAGGTTGTTTTACACGTACCTACTTTCCATTAATAATCTCATAGATTAACAACTTCAATATCAATTCATCATCAATAGAATATTAATCTAAAAAAATGGTAACAATATAAACCATAAAAATCCTGTTGTATTAAATTAGAATAAAATTGAAGTGTAAATCATTTCTACCAAAGTATACAGTGAAGGGCTCAAACGTCTACCCGTGAGAATTAAGGAATATGACCTTATTTCAGAATCAAAAATAACGTTCTTTTGTGACTTGTTTTGATGTAATTTCAGTGTTTATTATGGTATATTAATTAACTGACTAGTAAATTACAGGAAGCATTAACATGGAAATCTCGTGGAGAAATAGTCGATAGGTACCATTTTTCAATTGCTGTGATCAGCTTTCAAGAAGCAGTGTGATTCACAAAGGTTAAACACAAACTGTTAATGCTATAAGAACACAATTAACATAGCAAAATTGAACAGTGACATGTAGAATTATATTTCTCGAAGTATGACTATAGCATATGAAATATATTATCCTCAGTATGTCAGGCCCAAAAACGTGTTAGTAACTCCAAAAACCTAAGGCCCACTCAATACTAGCAGAAAAACACCACGTTTATGCCACTTCAATTAGTCAAGGATGAATGGAAGGCGGCAGAAACGCTAGTATAGACTGCAAATATGCTTTACATTCATTTAACTGTGATTAATTGGGCGGTGAAAACGCGGCGTTAATCTGCTAGTATAGAGTGGGCCTAAGACAATACGTCAAAGGTGGATATATAAAACACTTGATAGGTACCTGGATCACTGTAGACATATAAACTGTACATGCACATTAATACCTGTATATTCCTTTGGAAGATTTGAACTGTAGAATGTATGGTGAAAATAATAAATCATTTATTGCTTCGTGATAGTGCAGTTAGGAAATAGGTCTCTGGATTTTATATTCTGTACAACCTATGAATGAGAAATAAGTTACTGATCCAATTCACAAACATCGTCAATTAGATAATTTCTATAGATACTAGAATTCGTGAAGCTTCAACTATTAAAATATTAAATACTTTTAACTGTCCTTTAAATAGAATCACTGGTGTTGGTGGAATAATGGCAAGATTTAAACTCTAAATCTAGATAATATTTCCATACTTGCAGTAGCTCTACAATCGTAAGAGAAAATTTACTAACTAGGTAAAGGCAAGTCAACTAAAAGTACCTAAAAGATGCACCAGAAATCACCAGAGAGTTGTCAGTTAGCCAATTAAGCACCGGCAACCTACTTCAAGCGATATTATAACAAAGTGTTCGGGTCCATTACTCCGTGACATTGCGGGTTGTTGGACAACCAAACCAGGTCCAATATGGCTCCTTTGTGTAGGTGGTACACAGCCCAAACAACCACCACGTGCATAATGTGGTGGGAATTGGCAAGCATGTCCAGTCGCCCAGGAATCCACTTCTCCGGGATTCTCAGCGCACCGACAAACCCCCCGAAAACGGCTAGGAAATCCTGAAAAAAATATGGCGTTAGTGAAAATTTTCCGTTTAATTCTAGATGAATTTTTTTCTCAATAAGGGTTAAATGCTTGTAAATAGTAATATTAATAAATTTATTGATAGGTAGAGTAAGTTACGAATAATTGATTAGTTTCACATCTTCGGTCATATGAGAAAAAACTATATAATAATTATTAATTAACTTATATTGTTTTTTTCACATATGGCCGAAGATGTAGAACTGACCGATAATTCGTAACTTACCCTGCATGAAAATTAGTCTTACCTGTAGTATGATATGTTTAAAAGCCTCGGGGTTGCCACCCCCCGCGGACGATACTCTCACTGATAAGGACGCGGCCCGCATGAGGAAGGGGAAAGTGAAACAGAAGCGTCTCTCCCAGGGATTCCTGGCATTGGATGCCTGGTGGAAAGGGGTGAGTTCTGAGTTATTGAACGGGGTACATATCACCAATCACATAAAAGAGGAATGGATAATATAAATTAATAATTAAATTATGTATTTTACTCTAGAGTAAGTTTTTAATTATCGGTCAGTACTACTTCTTCGGTAATATAAGAAAAAACAATATAAATTTTTTTCTTATTATTACACAGTGCTATCTAATACTTCTGCAAACCCAGGGTTTGTAGAAGTATTAGATAGCACTGTGTAATAATAAACTATTTTTATATTGTTTTTTCTTATATGACCGAAGATGTAGTACTGACCGATAATTAAGAACTTACCCTAATTCTTTATTTACTCCAGGGAAAATTCTGAGTTATCGGTCGGTTTCACATTTTCGGTCATATAAGAGAAAAAATGATATATTTCCTATTTAAAGTGATGAATAATACGGAACCGTTCGATTAACTCAGAATAAATTTGATTTAACATTAAAGCATCATTCTTATTTTAATAAACTCTGCAAGCTTATATAACATACGAAGCAATAGGATGTTAAAGCTGAACATTTATCCACCTACAACGAATAATTTAGTAACCTAAAAAATGCATAGGAAAAATGAAAGACAAACACTAGTTTGGGAGTTGAAAATTGTAGCGAAATTCAAATATGGCCCCAAAATCATGATCACGATATATTCACTTTACTTTCCATATATTCTATTTAATAATAACTTAAATTCGATCTTTCTTTAATCAATAATGAGATTCTAACTTGGAGTTTACAGACCAATTGACAAATTGTGACCAAAAAAGTGAGCCACTTTAACCATCTCTCTTCAGTTCTCATCATAATGCATATTTATTTGCTAATTACGAATTATTTGGGTAATTCTAAATTATGTGTGGTAGTTAGTTAGTTATCTATTACAGATAACCTAGTAGATTGTATGAGATGACTGAATGACTTACCTTACGACTAACTGACTTACCTTGTGCAAGCACAGGAAGCAGACAATACAGTAACCAGCCAACACTAGCCAAACAGACGATGGACTCAGACAAGACACGGACGCGTACACTGTAGTCAGGGCACCTGAAAAAGGAGAGATTTATTTAAAGGTTGGATGGTCATTTAATTACCGTTCAATTGATCCCCGGTTATTTTATTACCGTTCAATTGACCCCCCCCCCCCGGTCATTCAATTCCCAATCAATTGATCCCCGGTTATTTGATCCTTGTACCATTTGATCCCCGGTCAATTGATTCTCAGTGATTATGTTTATTAATTTTATACTTAGCCTACAAATTTTTCCTATGATCCTTTTTTAAAAATCTAATTGACATCAACATTTTATATACTAAATAAATACATGTTTATTAGAAGAAAAAGAATTAAATCAGCTAGAAATGATTGCTGCAATAAACGAATTATTTATTTCAGACAAAATAACATCTTCAGAATTCATTGCAATACAAATATTCCAAGAGAAATGTTTTCCATTTGTTTATCAGTTTTCAGTAAAGTTGTTTTCGCCAAAACTAATACAGGTGGAATATTAAAAATCATATAATGTTTGCAATAGTTACGGTATAAACAGCTTAACTGAAAACAAACAACAAAATTGTTAAAGTTAAACAGATAAATGTGACTGGGTATCAAATGACTGGGAATCAATTGGTACGGGGATCAAATGAGCCTGACCAATATTGATTAAAGACCCAGTGAAAATTTTTTCACTCTTCAGTTTTTTAACATTGATAAAAAGAATTTTGAACACATTCTGCAAATTGAGCATCTTAGTATAATGAAACAGTTTAGAAATTAGGGATTTTAGAAACTGATAAATAGTCAGTTTTGCCACTAGATGGCGTTGGTAAAAAATACGTGACGAACGTATGCACGAAGTTTAAGAATCTTATCGATAGCTAGGGGGCGTAATTAACTAATTATAGGTATATACATTTTTTATATCAAACAGTTCATTATTTTTCTATTATTGATGTATTTAGTTAATTAAAAAAAGTTGCAATGGGTCTTTTGAACTGGTATCAATTTATCAAATTATTCGTAAACTTTATTGGTTATATGCTTTAAGTTTTTAGTAATAATATATCTAAATTATATATAATTTCCTTATATTATCAATGGTTAACATTATTGTCACATTCATCCCTAATCGGTTCCGTAATTGCAATTTAGTGAGAGAAATTAATTAATTAATTGATAATTAGTTTCGAGATTCGAATTTTAAATAGCTATTAACTATTTATATTTAAAAATCAGAGATATTCAATATGTGAGAAGAAATATACAATGTACTTTGCAAAAAAAGAGAAAAATTTATTTAGACAAACATTTTGGTGTCAATTGAATTAAAAGGATGATAAATTAAAAATTATTTAATTGTTATTAATCAATTAAAAAGAAAACATAATTCAGTTAATAAAGAGTAAGTTCCGAATTATCGGACAGTTCCAATTTGTCGGACACGGGAGTATAATATTTATTATATAAATTTTATTTTAATTGTGGTCATCATGGATGGATACCAATGAAAATAAAAGTTAAATAATAATTATTACATATTTTTTTCCTCCCGTGTCCGAAAAATTGGAACTGTTCGATAATTCGGAACTGACCCTATAAATTTTTCCTTACTGAATCGACAAAATAATAATAAAAAAAAAATTAAAATTAAAAATTTACCGAAACTTTGTGTGATCCATATCCCGAACATATCCAAGTGAAGGAGGTTCTTGTAGAAGGCTTCCCCCGCCCGGTGGTTCATGAACATATGGTAGATGGTGGATCCAACCCAGGGTGAGACGCAAGACAGGAGGTGGGTGTAGGGGAGGACTGGGATCTTTATTTCATCCCAAGGGACCATGGTGCGCCACATCATGAAGATGTACAACATCGGTACAGCTGAAAAGAGAATGAAAGAGTCATTTCTATTTCGATATTATAGATATAAAGATAACCTGAATAATAATAATATTAAACAATATGCATAAAAAAGTATATAAACATAACCCATAAAATAATAAAAACAATATATAAACATACCGTATATAATATATGAAAAAAAATAAACATACCATATATAATAATATAAACATATATAATAATAAAACAAAGAAATATAAACTTAACATATTGCATTACAAAAAAAAAACAATATATAAGCATATCATTAATAACAGGAAAAATATACACAAAAATGAATATAACACAAAATACTACTTAATTAATTTAATGACATATAAGAAGATATAACACCTTACATAAAATGGACACTGGTTGATCATGGATGTAAAAAAGCTACTCAGTGACTATAGACTTTCTCATCGCACAATGATATTGTTAATGTTGCATTCACAGATAGAGGAGGAAAATGAAGAGGTGATAGTTAATTGATCCTATGTATCTTAAACTTCAAAGTTGAAGATTATAATATTAGCGCTAGTTTCTGAAACAGAGAGTAGCGTTTAGAATGATTAAGAGAGGCACTTTTAAAATTAGAATAAGGTTATTGTTAATTATTATATAACAGTGCTTCATATCTTCTTTATTTTGCCAGAAACTTTTTGTTCAAAATACGATAAAGCTGCTAAATAATAACTAGGTAATAAGTAGCTTTGATACCGACAACAAATTTTTTATAATTGCCAATATTTAAAAAAAAACAGAAAGGGAAGAATAGCTGAAATTGAAATATTTTATATTTAATTCCCTACAATTATATATTCAAATGAATTCATATTGTACTGTAACTAAAAAACTATAAAAGCCTTTTTCAAATTATTCTGAAAAGAATGTCTTTCTAAAATAGAGTTATTTTATTTTTAATTCCGTACAACATAAATTTCCAAAAGAATTCATATTGTACAGTACAAAACAAACATCACTCACTGAAATTAAGTCTGAATATTCTCCGTAAAAAACTAAAATATATTCGATACATTATAATTAAAATACGTTGAGTAATAGAGAGCTCTCATTTATAGCATAATGTCAATTAATTTACCAACATAATTAATTATAGGACTATAATAATTTATCTTTCTGGTGACATGTGGCACGACAGCGACGAATGGGTGATAAGAAATGAGTATGAAATATAACCATTATTTATAGTTAAATTATTGCAAAATGCTACTATTTACGGAAAAAAATCATTAAGGTACGTTCCGAGTTATTGGACAGTTCTACGCTTTCGAACATGGAAAAAAATTATTTTAATTTTAATAATAAATATTATATGTTATGATCGAAAATGGGGAACCATCCGGTAACTCGTAACTTACCCTAGTAGGTGATATTATTTACTGATATGAATGAATTAACAGTGATTAATACTACAGTATTTTCCTTTGTATTTAATTTAAAAAGTAATTAAACTTAAATATATCACATTTAAATAAAAGTAAAGAAGTACAATTAGTTTATTTTTTCAAAAACAATAAAGTAAATATAATTTTTTATATAAAATAGAAATTTTTTGCAGAAACTAAATTTTTGTATACAAACCTTAATTTTTCATATAGCAAGCTAAACTAAAGATTTTTAATGTAAATTAATTTCAAAATTTCTTTATATACAAAATAAATAAAAATTTCTATATGAAAGTTATAATACATACTATAAAGTATAATTTATTTACTCAAGTATATCATGTTATAATATTCATAGAAATATTCATACTAAAGTATATAATATTAATATCTCCTTCATTTACTTTATCTGAGGTTTCCCTGTATTTTTTGTACACATTGCATCACTGTGCCAATTGGCACTACATAAAGTACACGTGACTACTTTACGGCAACTATAGTCTATAGTACCTTAAGAATATAGTAACTATACTGTTACTGTAACTATAGTCTATAGTAACTTAAGAATATAGTAACTATACTGTTACTGTAACTATAGTCTAGTACCTTAAGAATATAGTAACTATACTGTTACGGCAACTATAGTCTAGTACCTTAAGAATATAGTAACTATACTGTTACTGCAACTATAGTCTAGTACCTTAATAATATAGTAACTATACTGTTACGGTAACTATAGTCTAGTACCTTAATAATATAGTAACTATACTGTTACTGCAACTATAGTCTAGTACCTTAATAATATAGTAACTATACTGTTACTGCAACTATAGTCTAGTACAGGGATGGTCAGAGAATTAGTTACGCGAGTCGCAAGAGATTGCCCTGGAGCCACGGCTATTTTATTCTATTTTTAATAAACTTCAAATTTACTTAATATTTGTCTACTCAATTATTTGTTCAGTCTGTATCATTAATACAGAATTATAATCAAAATATCTATTTATTTATTATTGAATCGTATGAAAATGAAAGAAAACATATTCTAATTAAATGAATAATTTAGATATTTCTAAGCCACACAATATTTCCAGGAGCCACACATGCGGCTCGTGAGCCACACTTTGGCAACTCCTGCTATAGTACCTTAAATAAAGTGCCTGTAGGGGGGGGGGGGGGTGCAATTTCAGCTACTTGAACAAGATTATACAGTTAGCTTAAGGTTTCTATATACATTATATATTTTCCATCATGAAAAAAATGATTTCTCATGAACTCCAAATCTTTTGAAACAGGATGAAGGTATAATTTTGTAACTAATTGTATATAGTATTGTTAACTTCAAGTGTATAGACGATTATATTGTTATCTGCTATTGTGTAGAAGATTGTTATTGTTATCTGCAATTATTGTTACCTGTAGTTATTGTTACCTGCAGTTATTGTTACCTGTAGATAATGTTACCTGTAGTTATTGTTACCTGTAGATAATGTTACCTGTAGTTATTGTTACCTGTAGATAATGTTACCTGTAGTTATTGTTACCTGTAGTTATTGTTACCTGCAGTTATTGTCACCTGCAGTTATTGTTACCTGCAGTTATTGTTACCTGTAGATAATGTTACCTGCAGTTATTGTTACCTGCAGTTATTGTTACCTGCAGTTATTGTTACCTGTAGATAATGTTACCTGCAGTTATTGTTACCTGCAGTTATTGTCACCTGCAGTTATTGTTACCTGCAGTTATTGTTACCTGTAGATAATGTTACCTGTAGTTATTGTTACCTGCAGTTATTGTCACCTGCAGTTATTGTTACCTGCAGTTATTGTTACCTGTAGATAATGTTACCTGCAGTTATTGTTACCTGCAGTTATTGTCACCTGCTGCTGTCATGGATATGAATTAAAATAACGAATTAATTATTTTTAAGCTAATTCTAATAGTTATTAAGCTTGTATGTATACTTGCCCTACACATTCAACATTAATTTGTATAAAAGAAATATTGAGACTTGCTTACATTGAGTGTGTAAATAGAATAAATTGTTTATAAGAAATAACACCATTGTTACTATTAGAAGTAACAAAAGCTATAGATACAATATGTAGTGAAGGATATCTCCATTATACTTGAATTATATAATGGTATAACAAAATAAAAAAGATTGTATATTGGAGTAAATAAGAATTTAAATAGATTTATATTTTCAAATTCAGTAAAAATTAAAACTATTTTCGGATTCTCTTTCTAATTCAAACAACAATAGAAATATTGTTCTTTGTTTTCTGGGCATTTTAAAAGATGCCTGGACAACATATCTCACTGAGCTTGATTACCAAGACCAGTGTTGGTCCTGACAGGACTTGAATTTTCTGAGCAGGAGCAGTTATGTGACTGGTGGTAGATGCTTTCTGTCCATCCCGCGTGTCTAACCTCCTGTAGAAAACACATTCTGCTCTTCTACTACTTGTTTTACTGGGTGCCTTTTCGTGGCGAGAAAAATCATGACACACCTTTGCGTCTTGTTACCGTCTAAAGCCCCGTCCAGACGGTCAAATTATTTTAGAGAAGTGACAAACTTAATGACAAACTAAATGACAAACTTATCGTCAGTTTTCAAGGAGTGTCTACACGGTCAAATTTTCTCGCCAAAAGTTTGAGGTTCACTGGCGTCAGTTTCGTCAAAATTAATGTTATATATCGTGAAAATAAAAATGATATAACTTGCTATGTATATTTTTTAAATTTAGAACAGTAAGAAACCAGAAAAAATAATTTGTTTTTAATGACAAAATATCGTCTTGAAAAGGATAGTCAAAAATAGACCATAGAAAACAATTCACAACGTAGGTAGCCTACCTATAACTTAGATCTAATACATTCTAATACAACCAAGTATTAAAGAGTCTGTCGTCAGCCATTGTAACTAGATAGATACTAACTAAGTTTGAAAAAAATGAGGTTTTTGTAGGTGTACCTAGCTGTAATAAACTAAAATGACGCGCAAATAAAAAATATTATTGCCGGAAAGTCAGTGTGTACTTCAAACTTTATCGTCAGCAAATAGTTTGACAAACTTTTTGATGACGATATCCAACATGTTGGAATAGAAAAACTGATGAAAAGTTTGACGGTTTGCTGACGCTAGGAAATTATCGTCATTTAGTTTGTCATTAAGTTTGTCACTTCTCTGAAAAATTTGACCGTCTGGACGGGGCTTTAGGGACTCCCAGTGAAGGGAGCAGTGGATGTCGGATGTGACAAACCAAGTCCAGGATTTGAAGCCAATGATTGCACACAAACTGTTTTCCTACGCCTGGTGGAGGTTCTTCCTTCGTCAGGTTTGGGAGTACGGTTTGGAGTGCATAGGCTCCAAGTGGGGAGTAACGGAGAGAGTAATTGCTCCGTTGTCAATCCAACGTCGAGCGCACAGATGGTTGTGCACAGTGGCCTTCCTTGGATGGACATATTGTGCCTTTTGAAGGTCCCTTTATCTCCGTGTTAATGTCCTATTCACGTCCCGATGTCCTTCTTGATGTTCCAATGTCCCACTTCATGTCCCCTCTCCACAGAACCTTGACCTCATGAGGACATTGCCCTGACCTCACATCTCGATGCTATCTGTCCTCTAGTGTTGGTATTGATTCTATTGCCCCATCCCCCCCCCCCCATAGCTAGTCTGTAGCTACTAGAGAACAGGAATGTGAGTAACAGTATAGCATGGGTAACAGTCAGTAACAGGAATGTGAGTAACAGTATAGCATGGGTAACAGTCAGTAACAGAGATAGCGTAGACATGAAAAGATATAGACATTTCATGTATAAAGAAACTCTAAACCGATTTGAAACAATAAAATAGAACATACTATATTTTACATTATAAAACATACTATATTTTACATTATAAAACATACTATATTTTACATTATAAAACATACTATATTTTACATTATAAAACATATTATATTTTACATTATAAAACATACTATATTTTACATTATAAAACATACTATATTTCACTTTATAAAACATACTATATTTTACTTTATAAAACATACTATTTTTTACTTTATAAAACATACTATATTTCACTTTATAAAACATACTATATTTTACTTTATAAAACATACTATTTTTTACTTTATAAAACATACTATATTTTACTTCATAAAACATACTATATTTTACTTTATAGAACATAGGTACTAGAATATATTTCTATTTAGATCTTAATTTAAATCAAATACTATAGATAATATCTAACGACACACCTCAGATATTTGACCTGACCCTATTAAGTGTGACGTCACACACTGTAGCCAATCACCGAGTGGTCACGTGTTTGTGACGTCATTAATAGCTGTACACCTGTGAGCTGTACCTTTGATATCATGTGATGTACAGTCAGCTAAAGAAGTGGAGAGTACAGCTAGTTACATATCATCTAATAGGCACTACAGCAACTGTATATTTATGTACTGTGAAGTAAAATATATATAATTAGTTACGAATTATAGGACAGTTTCACATCTTCGGTCATATAAGAAAACGATAAAAATTGATTAATAATTGTTATACCATTTTTTCTTATATGACCGAAAATGTGACACTGATCGATAATTCGTAACTTACCCTATATGATTAGTGTAGCTAGATATTATTTAAATTTAGAACTATCTACTATTATTAATAGTTACGTATTGCATTAAAAATTACCATATTAATTAATTAATTTAGTAGCGGTTTTCGCGTCTGCTTCGTAACCAAAGAATGGATATTCAAATATGAATTAATGTGTTAAATTTAGGTGTGCATAAAGATTTCTATTAATTAACTTCTACTTCCTAATTTAACTCAACAATCCATGCAGTACAAAGTGGTAAGTAGATACATAGTAACTTGGGTAAGTTCCGCGTTAACGACTGTTCCACACTTTCGACCATGTAAGAAGAAGGTATAGCTACAATTTGAAAAGTTAATTCATTATTTTAATTGGTATCCATGATACCTACAGGTATTATGGATACCAATTGAAAAAATGAGTAAAATTGTATAATTTAATGAACGTTTGGTGGTCACAGGGCAAATACAATAAACGTTTGGTGATCACAGGGCAAATACAATAAACGTTTGGTGATCACAGGGCAAATACAATAAACGTTTGGTGACCTCACGTTAACTATACTAAACGTTTGTTTCTCTAACATTACCTAACTACAATAAACGTTTGGTGACCTCACGTTTACTACAAGAAACGTTTGATGGGCTCACGTCAACTGCAGAAAAACATTATGTGGTCATATTGTAACTACAATAAACGTTTGGTGGTTATCAAAATAGTAATAATAGTAATAGTAATAGTAATCAAAAAATAGTTATCAAAATAGTTAACAATATGGTACTCAATTCAGAGTAAACTGTTAAATTCAATTAACATTTATGAAAAGTTAACAAAGTAATATAATTGGGGTGAAATATGATTACCGGACGTAATGAATTATTTAATTAAAATAAATATGCAATAATACAGCTTTTTAAGTAAAATGTTACCAACAGACACTGGCATAAGGATTGTTATTTACGCTATGTAAATTGATGGGATTATTTATTATATAATTATTCTATTTAATGCATTTTTACGGAAGACAATTTTTTTTATTTTGGTAACTAATAATTAAATGATAATAATATGTCTACATGAAAAATATGATGAAAATATGTGTCACGAATTATCGGTCAGTTTTATATATCCATTATTATGAAAAATAAAAAAATTATAAAAATAAAATAATTATTTTTTCCATTTTTTCTTATATGACCAAAGATGTGAAACTGATCGATAATTCGTAACTTGCCCTATCATTATGAATACCATTAATAATATTATGAATATCATTAATAATATTATGAATATCATTAATAATATTATGAATATTATCAATAATATTATGAATACCATTAATAATATTATGAATATCATTAATAATATTATGAATATCATTAATAATATTATGAATATTATCAATAATATTATGAATACCATTAATAATATTATGAATATCATTAATAATACTATGAATATCATGAATATTATCATTGATAATACTATGAGTACCGTTGCTATCATTATAACTATCATTACTCACCGTGTGTGATGATGTTCACAGTTTCATTGTGCAGGTAAAACAGACTAAGGATACACTCCCATGCCGACAGGAGGGGTCTGTACCCAGTGTCGATGTAGGGGTTAAACTGCAAATGTTTCGGCAACTCCTTGCGATGCATCAAACCACTTAGTGAACACTTGGTGCATTCGTTGTAAGCCGCGCCGTTATTGGGCGACTCCCCGGGTTTGGAACCACGGTTGCGTGGGCTCTCGTTTGAATCCATCACTTATTTGTTCTTTGAATAGTTATAACTGTTTAATGTTAGGAACAAAGCAAGAGGACAGACCCAATCATCTACACACAGAACGAGAAATACCGGCGGAAGGAACTGCGACTGCGCGGCAAAATGGGGAGTAAATTTTCACCACCTCCTCTACCGGTGGATCGAATGTTACTGAGTGTCTTTGCAAACTAAATAGACAAGGTAGTGACAATAGAGTTGTTTGGTGAGCGTGACGTCATCACTGCAACAGGTCAAAATCATATTAAATGCAGTTTGAAGTTAGTAAGGCTATACAAACTGTTTAGTTATTTTCAGGTATATGAAAACAGTAATTGATTTATTCATTTAAAACTGTCAATCTACTGATTTTCTATATAAGTGTGTAGCCTTGATGACGTCACGTTTGAAAAGTAGTTTATTGTCACTACCGTGCCTATTCTCAACACTGCAGCTTCAGCAGACGACAGAACAGACGGAAGTTTGCCCTCAATGAAAAAGCGTGTACACACATAAAAGAAAGTTACTATGAGCCTATTAGATCACTGGACAAACAAATTATATCAAAAAATAAACAAACAAAATACATCCCATATGTGGATATAGGGTAATGCATAACGCATACAATAACTCACTTTGTCCGGACTTTAGTTTGAGATTGTTGATGTTGTGACGTCACAGGACGGAACAGCTTTGGGATTATTTCCAGTAAAGTTCTCACAGATTAACGGCACTGATAAAAATATTCTTAAAATGAGAGCAATGTGATTAAATAGATGAATTTACAATTTCAATCGATTTCATCATTGTATGGAATATATTTCTATATCTAGTAAGACATGGTTAGATATATAATAATATTATAAATAGCAATTAAAAGCATGGCTTTCATGACGTCATTACTTAATTGACTATATAATACAAGGTTGAAAACTGTGGTCACATGTTTAAAAACATGCAATAGCGTATTGAGGTACCATCCGTGATATAGTCAATGCAAAAAATAGAACAATTGACTATGGTTGAAAATTACCATGTAATTTAAAACAGTAACAACTTAGTATGACAAATTAATTAATGACAACAAAAATCTATCCAATGATAACCAAAATCTACTCAATGATAACCAAAATCTACTCAATGATAACCAAAATCTACTAAATGATAACCAAAATGTACTCAGTGATAACCAAAATCTACTTAATGATAACCAAAATCTACTAAATGATAACCAAAATCTACTCAATGATAACCAATATCTACTCAATGATAACCAAAATCTACTCAATGATAACCAAACTATAGTACTTAATATATATTTCCCATTCATACTCCCATAGTTGATATATTTTACTATCTTTGCCTTTAGAAACACTATCTTGATAACAAAGTTCATACCCCATTGTTCTAGCAGTTAGTAGACATCAATTAACAGGTACGTCATGGAATTATACCATGTTACAAATGCTATTACCTGTAACATTGCAACTGTAACAAGCGATGGTCGTTTACTGTGAAATACGTAAATTAAACTGATAGCTGTATCAGAAATTATATTTTGTTACCAATATCGTCTTTAAAAATATTTAAATATAGAAAGCAAATTATGTTTGTAAGCTAACTATATAATATTAATGTAGCAGTTTAACATTTATATTTCAAAATATGTTTTCTATGGATGAAATTTAGAAATTTTCAAGGTATTACCAAATGTCTCTTACTAATATATGTAGAAAAAGAGATTATATATTTATGTACAGATATAAATTGTATATATATTATATATTTAGTTGTAGCAACAATATCAATTTTTAGGAAATGTTATATTAGTCAGTTAAAATGGTAAAACAGTGAAATAGGGATGACAACATAAAAAGTGCTTAAGATATATTATAGAGAACACCGAGAAGAAATGTAAAGAAGTTTATTCAATCAAGCCTTAATTCTCTTATTCGAATGACGGCCTCCATTCTGTCAGAGTTGCTTCAACCGCTAACGCAACTCATCCAATGGCATTTATTTTTATTTTTATTTGAGTTTTCGCTTAACTGTTTGGTTTTTATAACACAGTTGCATGAGAATGTCTGCACACATTCTTCTCCAATGCTTACCACACGCAGAATTCTATCGAATTAATTTTTTTTTAATCAGATGCGAACTTTCCTGTGAAATTCTTCTATTGCGACTTTGACTCTCCACATAAAAAAAATTGTGTTTCTATCTTTTGTGTCACCCTGTGTTAGTTATCTAATTCACTAATTGCAAAAAAAATTCAAAAACATATAGAGCTCCTATGTATTCCTATTAAATTTCAAAGCATTTCAACAAATACTCTATCAATAGTTCGATATTTCATTTCAGACAATAATTTTAGCTCTAGTCAAAAATTCACAATCTTAAACTAAAAAATATTCTCAGATAGAGATAACTAATTTAACACTTTGTGAATAAACTACATTCTATATCACTTCATGCTATTTTCTGCAATTGAATTTGACTAATTTTACTCAAAATGAAGGAGTTATCCTTCTTCCATCCATCGTTCAGAAACGTCTAAAATTCTTCCACATATGTTGGGTTTCTTCTCTGAGTACGATACCCAATTATTTTCAAAACATTCTATTTTTGATTGAGGTCAGGTCTTGGGAAAAAGGCCAGGTCTTGGTGAAGGCCAGGTCTTGGTGAATGCCAGGTCTTGGGAAGGCCAGCTCATTGAATAAATCTCTTCATCTTATAAGAAGGTCCTAGCTTTTTTAGTTGTGTGGCAGGTTACGTTGTCGGTGGTTGAAGTTCTGCTACTCGTTCACATGAGAGAGTATGTTGACGATGGAGTTGTTCATATACTTCTGTCTTAACCCTTGCATGAAGACGAACAATGGGACCATCTCCAGCAAAAAATAATATATCCACCAAAGTCCAAACTGTCACACTACCACCTCAGATCTTACTTTTCCCCTACTTTGCATCTAACGTGTATAATCCCATTAGAACCGATAATATCTAACTTTCACTCATCACTAAAATGTATTTTCGACAACTGATCATTCGAATAAACGACACGAACTTGACCAAACACAAGCCTCACCTTCTGATTCTTTTTAGAGATTAATGACTTCATTGCAGGAGCGAGTGATCACAAGCCAACCTGTTGGAGTCGAAGTGAAGCATTAGACCCAGACACCGTGCTGTATGACATGGCACCTTTCTCACGAGAAATTTTACCAGAGTGTTGAAACGTTCATGCATGCTTTTTTTAACCCTTGCATGATCTACTCTTGGCGTTGTTTTGGGAGATCTGCCAGTCTTTGGATTGGAATCAACATCTCCATAGTGCGTATACGGAGCCACAATACGTTGCTGTGTACTGTGGACCTTCATATGGCAATAGAATGATCTGACAGCAACTTCCCATCTCGAAAAAGAAATACAATCCTGTTTGCGGCGTAGCGGCAGCCATGTTGAAAAATGTATTATTTGAATAATTCGCCGCCTTACACTATGATTATGTTACTGCAACCAGTCATCTAAACTTGAATTTAATCGAGAGATTCGAAAATCTTATATATGTTGACCCAGAGCTAAATTTATTGCTCGAATGAAATATCAAACTATTGATATAGTATTTGTTCAAATGGTTAGAAATTTCATACAATTATGAGTGGGTGCACGCAAATTTTCATTTGTGTTTGTTTTCTACTTTTTTTAGGAAGGATATTTTCAGTGTACTGCGTCATTCAGTTAAACGGTACACCGAAAAAAACATAAAAAGTACGCAGAAACTATGACGTCATTATGATCAAAGACCCATGAATAATATTGGTTTTCATAAAATTGATTGTTTCTATAGTTTTTTTTATATTAAATTCTACCAAGTTATTAAACTCTGGGTGCAACGGAATGAAATTCAAAGCACGACGCCATATAGTAGTTTTTTTTATCTCTAGGCTATCTCAATCCCTTATCTTCGGCCAGTTTTCGGCCAGTGTGTTTTGAGAAGTTGTGGAGATAGGGTGCGGCTCGTGCGTAGTCTAAGTTTACTGCACTGGAGTCCTTTTTGGAAAACGGAAAATTTTGATAAAATCTATTGTTGATATAAAGTTACAAATATTGAATTAAAAATAATTAAATATTTTCTAATATTACTAAGTTATGCAATTATTTAATTGTAAAAATTGACTTAAGAGGTACCGAAATGTAAATAGTATTTGGAAATATTCTTTGGATCTATAATATGTACGTGGTAGGAACTTTCTTATTAATTAATGAAGTTCTTTAATTTAATTCTTTGCCGCATAGAATATTCTTTTCCTCTTGTCTCTTATTTTAATCCATTATGACTGGAGTCATGGGTCCATTACGACGTCTGGATGAAAATGAAGCAATATTGCTAGCAAATAGAGTTAGCTTTTGTTCTTGCACATTTCTGTAAGAATTAAAAAAAAATGGCGGTAGGGTAAGTTACGTATCTTCGATCGGTTTCACATCTTCGGTCATATGAGAAAAACAATTAAATAATGTTTTTTTTTGCCTCCCTTTACGACCGTCACATAAAAAATAAAGGACTAGGTACTGTGATACATTGAATGTGTGGAGCCTAGTAACGAATGTGACTATTGCGAATCATGAAATTTAAAAACTAATTAAAATTAGTACATATATTAGCTATTTATTACTGACTTGAAACATTAGAACTAGTTTATAAAATTTTAGCTTTTCAAAAATTAATTCCGGTCGTATAGGGTCCTATGATTGCGTAATTTATTTGGGTTAAATTTTATTCCAACTAAAAGGTTTCACATAACCAATCTATTTTATTCACATTGATTGATATTCGATCAAAATATGGTAGGCTCTACGTTACCTTAGTAACTCAATTATAACTCGTAGAATTTAATTAGGTCCGATCGGCTGTACGTATATAGCCTGCTGTTATATTAATTAGCTAATAATTAGTCATGAATAAAGAACATGCTATCAAATAATATTATAAGTACTAAATGAAGCATTAGAAAATGGATATATTTAATTATTATTATTTTTGTGGTACGGTAACTTTAGAGGTATTTTTCGTATAAATTATTACGTGAATTAGGGTGATGCAAGTATATTGCGGCATGTAATATCGTGATTGCGGCTGCATCTCACGTCACGTCTAAAGTCTCCTTTATTATTCCTGTACACGTAAATATACATAAATCACGAATAGACTAATATATTCATGCAAGCTGTAGCTACTATGACTTACCTTCGCAGAATGTGAAAAGTGATTTTTTATGCGGCATTTTTTTAAAATTTGTAATCTTGTAATTCGCATAACTCAAAATATATTGAACCAAATTGTTTGGAATCTGGTACGACGATTGGTCAATGTACAGGAACCATTTGGTTAGATTTTTAGAGCAATCAGGTCAAAGGTCAAAGTTATTTATATCTCTAAAGGTATATTCAACCAAAAATTGCCTGAAATATGTTGTATGGAGGGACGATTGGTTATTATCCAAGAATCATTTAATTAGATTTTGGGAACGACCGGGTAAAAGGTCAAGGTCAAAGTCATTTATAACGCGAGGGTTATTAGATGGCTAAGGTCATTTCTAAGCAGCGGCGAAGGTATGCGCTCTACGAGTGCCCATCATTAAGTTGTACGATGTTTATTATATTATTTATCATGACCTATTTTTTCTATATCGCTTCTTTAGAAAATATTTGGAACCTAATAATTCATCTAACTGTTCCCTCTTACGGCAAACGAGGTTCAATTAACTGTTTATTAATATTTAGACCGTGTAACACGTGATGTTTTATGAGTAATTGAATTAATTATTTATTATACGAATAATGTATTAATATTATACATTACAAACAATAAAATAGAATTAATTTATCTAGTTTGATGCATGTTCAAAAAAGTTTAATTCTTTTTTTACTTTGAAGTGAAAACTGTCTAGCAGTTTGATAATTCCATTTTAAATGCAATAACATCAAATTCATTGAGCATCAAATTAAGGAAGATATTTGATATAAATATTTATATCTTTTATATATATATATAATATTTATAGTGCCGCATTGCCGGAATATTTCGGTGAACGCGTCTGAATTCCTGGAAGGAATTTTCCCGGTTATTTATTATTGATCATACCTTCAACTATATTTCTGCTAATTAAATTTTGTTTGATCTAAACAAATTTTGAATGAATTAACAAAGTCCGGTAGGATTTGATCGCTTAATTTGATATTAATGATTTAATGCAAATACTAATAAATAATAATGATAAATGCTCATAAAAAAGGAATACAATATTATAATGGATTAATTAAAACTGTATATATTACAATATACGTTATCTATTGCTCATTCTATAACATTAATTGTTAATATTAAAAACATTTCTAATATTAAAGAAATTAATTTCCGTTTATATTATACAGTTGAAATCCTCTACAGTGAATGTAGTCCTCTGTAAGGGACTATCCCGTATAGTGAACCAAAATTTCTTTAGTCTGCCATGAATAACCACTAGATTTAGAAAACTAATTTACCATTTTATGACAAGTTAAAGAAAAGTTAGTTCACTATAGAGGCTACTTCCTTACTCAGAACACTACAATCACTATACAGGATTCAACTATAGAGGAGTTCTACTGTATTCGTAGTTTTATTTTAGCGAAACTGTATATCTTCTACATCTTTTGATAAAGTTTTTAATCAAACAGCACGTATATCAGGTTGCAGATATTTCTATCTGACGCGTACGTTTATTCTGCATATGCGTGAGGCAATCAGCGGAAGTTATTCTTATTTTTTTCACTACACGAATTTACGGCAGAGACTAGAGTGGAAATATACGAGCAGAAGGAGTTGATGTGAATACAAAATAAGGCTTTTATAGCTTTTCTATAAGCTACTCGATAAAAGCAAACAGTTTTATGCATGAAATTTCTTATGTCAACGGAATTTACCTATTAATGTAATAAAATGTTATATTAAATAATATGATTAGGGTAAATTACGTATTATCGGTCAGTTTCTCATCTTCGGTCATATAAGAAACAACGATATTATAATTGTTATATTATTTTAATTTTAATTGGTATCCATTGGTATCAAACTGACCGATAATTCGTAATTTACCACATGTCTATTTTAATCGAGTGTTTATGAAATCGTCGCGACACAGTAATAGTTTTAAATATTATAATTGTACGACAAAAGCGTGAAATATATTTTAAGATACTTGAAAGGACGGTCTCACAATTTAAATTATATAAGAAATAATATACAATAATAATTATATAACATATGTATATTTAACTGTAAATATATATTTTTTTCTATGATCAAAAATGTTTAACTGTCCGTTAATTCGGAACTTACCCTATTCTGAAAAACACTTTTTATATCTCTAATTCTTTTATTATCTCTCTTTTCTCTGTGACATAACTTCCTAAATCGTCTTTAATTAATATTTCATTTTTGTCACTCATGGCTTCAAATTCTCAAGAGACTCTCTGACAAATTACTGCCAGACATATTATCTGTCTCTCATAAATCTAACATGTCTCCATCCTCTTCTTCAATAGATTGATATCTAAAAAGTCCTTTATATTACTCTAATGGAGATAAAATCACCTTGCTTCTATGATTATTCAATTAGGATTTTTGTCCGTACTCTGCGATTTAAAAAGCGTCTTCGCTAATTGATAGACGAGGTTTTTTTTTAGATCCTATAGTTTGAATCTTAACCCTTTCACCGAGGGGTTTTTCCTGCTCGAGATTGAAACTTCACAACGTGTTGTTTGGTTGTTTTGGAGGGTATTAGATGTTTCTAGAATGATTTGTTATCATTTAAAGATTTAAAGACTGGGACACATATGTCCCACTTGTGGTCAACGGCACTTGACTAGTGGGACGTTCATGCCCTACTATTCAAATAGAAATATCAATAAATATGTGTTTATTAAAAAAGTGTACCCAAGTTTGAATTAATATAAATATCGCACACGTACAACCTTAAGCAATGACGGTGGTAGACTGGATACATGAAAAAAATCTAATTTTCAAATTCACGTCAATTCATTTTTAACTAATTAAAAATACGACATTGATTTTAATTCTAAGTTGGGTACACTTTTTTGTGGGTCACCCTGTATAAGTTCCAGTAACCTAATTTATTCATATTGTCCTAATTTCTCGTATAAAATTCCTGTCAGTGGAGATATTATACATAAGAATTCATATTCTACTCTGTTTCTTTATGAAAATAACTACAAAGAATGGCTATAAGTTATATAATATATTGGAAATATACTAACATTTTGAAGATGAACTCACCACCCCCTTCCTTCCATTTTACATAATGCCTGTCTTACTGGGTAATATTACTTTTAGTGGTTCAAAACGAACAGTAAAGCGCCATGCAGGCGCGTTGCAAGGATCTAAGTGTGAAAATTATTTATTTAGTTCTTCTAAAGCTATCAAAACACTGGATCTTATATGTTCCATTCGCGGTGAAAGAGTTGAAGTTCCTGCAATGAATATAACTTTCTAATAATTTGAAAATGGATCTAAATCCATTATTTATCGTATTATAAATCATAAGAATTCTCGCACTACCTTGCTTGAAACTTATTGCAAATTTCCTCCTTGTAATTCATAGGTATTGGTCGAATATCTTAGCTTTGTAATGGTCCTTCGAACCGATTTCAATTTGAATACTAAGTCCTTTAATGGCGCACTACAAATCAGGTTAATGTGAACAAACATTTTATGGAGTCCTGAATTTATTCCTCATTGCCAATGGAGTCGAAAGAGACCAAAATGTAGTACTTGGCTCCTTCCTCCATTTGGGAATATTTGGTGGAGTTCAAAGGGAGAATTTATCGGCGCTGTTGAGCGGAATGAGTTGCCCTGAAGAGTGTTTTGGAACCAAGCCGACACCGACCAGAAATCAAGAAAAAAAAGTCACGCAGTCATAGAGTTTGGTACTGCGACAAGTTTTGGTAGCCATAGAAGATTTTCTAGGGTCCCTTCTTAACAATCGCAGATCCCACCATAATTCTCCCTCACAGTATATTGCAATTTCAAAGAATTATTTATGCATAAAATAATCGTTCCAGTTAATTAGAGTAAGTTATGTAGAATAATGTATGGCATATTATCTTCCACTGTTTTAGTGTTGTAAATTCTTCTAATCGAATACATGAGACTTGTTATGATAAGCAAAGCATAATGAGAATAAGAAAGTACCCTGGAGAGTACCTTGCTCTTTGGTAGATATTCTGAAACTCACATTGACTGAAATTTATTCGTGTCATCCTTTACAACATTCAACATCAATCTTAACTTCATGCAATAACCATATCAATTTCTATTGCAGTTCTGTAATCCTCTTCTAACAAGTGACTTCCCTATCCTTTTTATTTTGACTTTCTATACACAATGTACCTGTGAGACAGGATCTACCTGTTCCGTCTCTGAATTTATTATGAACGTTAAAGTGTTACATTCTCTCAAAGGATTCCAATCGAGATTATAAAGATCTGGAAATATTTCCCACGGCAAATCCCAGCCTTTGAATTGTGCGAATTTCTGCCTGGCTTTAAGGGGCTCTATTTAATATAAAATGTGCTGAGAAAATTGTCTTCCTATTATTTGTGAAAAAAAGTGAGTTAATTAAGTGCAGTGTATTTTGTGTGATGTAATGAAAAGTGTAGTTCAAAGTGATGATTTGTGAATATGGAAGCAGATTACCTAATGCAAATACAGATGTAAAATGTTAGTTCGTTCTCGCAGACAGCGCGTACAGCTCCACTCTAACATCAGCTTCACGCACTACAATCCTCCTCTGCAGAACCAACACTACCTCTGTTTTGCCAAAGAGAACGCACAAGCAGCAGACGCGGAGTTGTTGCTCCCTCTACTGCAGGTAAGCAAAGAATGAGTGATCTCCTTATTTGTACTTTCGAAACCCTCTCTGGCTCCATAGATAAAGGCTACTTCACTCATGTCAGGGATGTCATCGGTCACTGATTTTTTTATCACTGAGGGGAGCCGGTACTGTGTGAATAGGTCCGTTGAAATTAAAGTAACAATATATATTTTCACTGACACTGAATCACTAAGAGGAAAGTGACGGAGACGGACCGGACGGATCCCTGACATGTGTTAAGCAGCCTTATAACAGTCTGTTGGGAAAGCATTAAAAGAAATTTAAGGAGTTCATTGGGCTCTGAAATATCGTTGCCTTTTTCCTATTTACCATATTATTTACGTTACTTTGAGTTTTGGAGGATACCACTAGAATTTATTAGACTGCTCAAGGTATTATATCTTAGGTTAGGTAGTTTCCTAGGCATCATTTACTATTATCTCTTCATTTTCCTCATTAAACTGTGAGGGCCATACATTGCTGCTCGTATTCCTTTTGGCATAATTACTTGGCAATTATCTGGTCATTTTCACCTAGTAGCTCTTTTACATCCATGAGCATTGTCACCTATAAATGTAGAGCTCAGTTTACTTTATTTATGAAATAAATTTCTTAGCTCTATATATTCTACAAAACTCTTTCATTTCTACATTCATATTTTACGCATAATATTTCCGACAAATATAGGATTCCCAAAAACAAAAGTAAGAATATAACATGTAAACAATATTAGAAAGATAAATTTTTATGTTCTAAGTTTTATTTGTTATCATGACTATTTTATTTCACTGTATGATACGCAATATGATAATATGGTTAAATGAAGAATAATTAAAAATTATTGTTTGTTCCTACTTACGGAGAATTTATTACTTTCCAAATAAATATCGTCCAAGTTATTGAAAAATATTTAATGTACTTATGAACTATCGTTTAAGCCTCTTTAAAGATTTATTCCTAAGTTTTTACTGCATTGCCCCATTTCAATACGAGGACAGGTAGAGTAAATATCCTCTGTTCTAATGGGATATTGGGGCAAGGGAACCATTTTCCCCTTATTTATTTTCTGAAAGCATTTTCTGTGTTTTCACTCCGCTGTGCGTATTTGTTCGGTTCATCCCCTTTCAATTGTACGGAAAGAACAAATAGAACACTTTCAAATATAATATCCATAGAATTTCTATAACTCTGAGTGTGTATTTACCTATTATTAATACGCTGCAGTTTTACATCTCTTTATATCTTTATACATGCATAGCATTCTAAGCTACAATATTTGTTATTGTTTCTAGTACTGTACCTGTTGTTCAATCGGTGAGGATTCAATAAAGATAATGGGTTTGAGATTACGTTCAAATGCATACATATATATGCAACATATTTAATTTATCAAAAAATATATTTATAACTCTTTATGGACAAGACTTTTATATCTTCAGTTAATAATTTTCATGTGACTCCTGTATCAATGATACTACAGTAAATTATTAGTTTTTCTTTTGAATTAGTGTTTCTTTTTTTTCTGTTATTTACACCAACTTTATGAAGCACTGTTGATAGAATGACTGTTTAACCCATTTTGTGACACACGGACAGACATACAGACGGACGCGGCTCTTATTATAGTATAGATAGATGGATTATCGTCTATTTATTACTATATATTGCCATTAGTAATACCAATTAATGTTTGTAGCACTAATAATAATCTATATTTATTAGTATTCGATATTTTGGAGTTAAAAGGTAGCGCAGGCTTATTATTAAGAATCTATATCATTCTTCAGAGCATTTTCAATTGTTCCAAGAATTTTCAAATACAGGTTCACGGGCGCACCAACAATTGTCCGGGGCCCAATTGTCGGTCCACGAAGCTCACATATTCATTTTGAATGGTGACAAAGTATAAGAATGAAGTGACTTTATTCCTAGAGACACTTTTGTTTCTGACGGCTTCTATTTCATGTCTATGTGTTTAATTTCCTTACGGTGTCAGTGATATGACTCTGTTTTCGCAGTAAACGTTAAACCCCTTACTAAATTATTTGTCATACCCAGCTCAATTAGAAACAAACCTGAGAAATACTCTTCCGAATATAACAGACGTACTGTTAAACCACTAAGGTAACAGTATCATGAATTTGCTTCTGGATAGTGTCAAAATCTGCTAAATTTGAGATTCCAAAATCACGCCTCCGAATGGCATGCAAACCATTCCTCACTTTGGTTGTAACTCTTCAGTTATCAAAGTTTCGAGGCGCATTTAAAACTGTTTAAGAGGTGATTTTCCCATATTTTATGGCCCGTAAATCGAGTTCTTCCCGCCATAAAAATAACACTTGGAATTATCACAACATTTTGGGTACGAATTTAAACAATGATGGTTTTCAGTGTTTGGAATATAATAAGTAGCTTTTAGTATAATTTAAATAAAGAATTAATTACAGATTTTCTTAGACATATATTCCGCATTATTGATCATAAATTTATTAAACATGGAAACTAATCAGAGATTATAAATAGTATTGATATACTTCTCTTTTAATATGTTCGCTACGATTTAAAATACATCGTTCGTTACATTGTGATACATAATACAGAACATTTCAAATAAGACAAACAATGACCTATGTTTTCTTCGTAAACATGGCTGGAAGATTCCCTCCAAGACAATTTAATTAACTAGGATATTGGCATTGCAGCTCCATTAATGAAGTATATAATTTCTATAATTCTGCTCTCCAGTTCTTAAATTAGCTCTCTAATTTCCTAGCAAGAAGTTGCCACCAGATGGTGTTGAAGTCGTTGTAAGCAAGCTACTCTTTTCTAACTAAGTTAGTTAGTTATTGCATGTTAAATTAGTCATATGCTGCTAAATACTGGAAATGAAATAAGTATATATGTACATTAGTAGCAAGAACCCTCTATGCCGGCATTGAGGAAGAGTATGTGTCCATTTTCAAATGATGTATTTTACGCGATAACTTGGAGATATTTTCCTTAATCGTCCAGTTAAAAACATTTTTACTTTTTCATTTATTATAATCAATATATACGCATTCATTAGCTATTAAGCACAATTGAGATTTATATATTTTTTTCAATAAAAAAATTAATTGTTTTATAATAAATGACAATTGTATCAATTATTTTTCATGCTCAAATTAATTCATAAACTAATACAATTACTATAGTATAATTGAATGTAAAGAAGTAATATTAATTGAATTTAGTATCAGTTTGATGAGAAAATTATAAATAATAATTTATAATTTATGTATTTCCAAACTGTGTAGGTTTGTACTAGGATATGAAACACGGAAATATTTGAAACTAGTGCAACTATTATATTTTATATGACAATAAAAGTATTAGTTTATGAACTATGAATTAAAACTCTTAGTGATGCAGTGTATTTCATGCTCTTTAATAACATAGATAGAAAATATTTTCTGGTTCTAAATATCATTTCCAAATTCTGAATAATGAATATCTAGATGAATAGATTCCAGTTGAATTCAAACACATAATCTTCGTGTTTATAATCTAGGTGCCTCAAAATAGTCATTTAATATATTTATATATTGACTTAACTGAAAATAGTCATATTCATAACATATTCATATTCATAACATAGTCATATTCATAACATAGTCATATTCATAACATAGTCATATTCATAACATAGTCATATTCATAACATAGTCATATTCATAACATAGTCATATTCATAACATAGTCATATTCATAACATAGTCATATTCATAACATAGTCATATTCATAACATAGTCATATTCATAACATAGTCATATTCATAACATAGTCATATTCATAACATAGTCATATTCATAACATAGTCATATTCATAACATAGTCATATTCATAACATAGTCATATTCACAACATAGTCATATTCATAACATAGTCATATTCATATGTTGGTCTATACCTCATTGTATAAATTTCTCTCAAATAATCAAAAAAGGTACAACAAAATGACATCCCATATAATATCATATAAACTATATTTTATTAATTAATAATAATACAACGGAGTTAATCTAACGAAACATCATCTTTTCCTCGCTTTTATATATTGTTATCCCCTTCATTTATATGTGTTTCGTTCTCTCTGTGTTTCGTTCTCTCTGTGTTTCGTTCTCTCTGTGTTTCGTTCTCTCTGTGTTTCGTTCTCTCTGTGTTTCGTTCTCTCTCTGTGTTTCGTTCTCTCTGTGTTTCGTTCTCTCTGTGTTTCGTTCTCTCTGTGTTTCGTTCTCTCTGTGTTTCGTTCTCTCTGTGTTTCGTTCTCTCTCTGAGTTTCGTTCTCTCTCTGTGTTTCGTTCTCTCTGTGTTTCGTTCTCTCTGTGTGTTTCGTTCTCTCTGTGTTTCGTTCTCTCTGTGTTTCGTTCTCTCTGTGTTTCGTTCTCTCTGTGTTTCGTTCTCTCTCTGTGTTTCGTTCTCTCTCTGTGTTTCGTTCTCTCTGTGTTTCGTTCTCTCTGTGTGTTTCGTTCTCTCTGTGTGTTTCGTTCTCTCTGTGTGTCTCGTTCTCTCTGTGTGTCTCGTTCTCTCTCTGTGTCTCGTTCTCTCTGTGTCTCGTTCTCTCTATGTCTCGTTCTCTCTATGTCTCGTTCTCTCTGTGTCTCGTTCTCTCTGTGTCTCGTTCTCTCTGTGTCTCGTTTTCTCTGTGTCTCGTTTTCTCTGTGTTTCGTTTTCTCTGTGTCTCGTTTTCTCTGTGTCTCGTTCTCTCTGTGTGTCTCGTTCTCTCTGTGTGTCTCGTTCTCTCTGTGTGTCTCGTTCTCTCTGTGTGTCTCGTTCTCTCTGTGTGTCTCGTTTTCTCTGTGTGTCTCGTTCTCTCTGTGTCTCGTTCTCTCTCTGTGTCTCGTTCTCTCTCTGTGTCTCGTTCTCTCTCTGTGTCTCGTTCTCTCTGTGTGTCTCGTTCTCTCTGTGTGTCTCGTTCTCTCTGTGTGTCTCGTTCTCTCTCTGTGTCTCGTTCTCTCTGTGTGTCTCGTTCTCTCTGTGTGTCTCGTTCTCTCTGTGTGTCTCGTTCTCTCTGTGTGTCTCGTTCTCTCTGTGTGTCTCGTTCTCTCTGTGTGTCTCGTTCTCTCTGTGTGTTTCGTTCTCTCTCTGTGTTTCGTTCTCTCTCTGTGTTTCGTTCTATCTCTGTGTTTCGTTGTATCTCTGTGTTTCGTTCTCTCTGTGTTTCGTTCTCTCTGTGTTTCGTTCTCTCTGTGTTTCGTTCTCTCTGTGTTTCGTTCTCTCTGTGTTTCGTTCTCTCTGTGTTTCTTGAAAGTTGTCACGTACCAATATTGGATTAAGCAATCTAAATTTTAATTACCTGTAGCGGGCAATGACATCTAGCATCAAATTGATTACCACGTCTCAAGGTCTCGGTAATTCAAAGCAAACATTGACAGACACTGACTGATTTACTGCAACTTGGTTAGTGGTGACTAGGGTTGTGACAATATGCACTAAAAATCATAGACCCTGAAAAGTTCATAAACGGATTGAATTGAAGACTATTCAATCGTTCTACACCACGGTATAAAGTACTCGATACCATTTCATTTCGTCTGTGATATTCTTAAGATCTATGATTTTAGAAGCATATTGTCACAACCCTATAGTGATGAGAATGTACCTAGTGAACAAATTACAACAAACATTAACACAGGAGTGATATCGGTTGTAACTCACACACAATCTGTAATGGTTAATTTGGGTTAACAGGATGAAAACTGTGATTTTAAATGGTATTCATTAATATTTTGGACGTTTGAAGTAATCGGTCAACTTATTCTTGATTGAGGTTCGTATGGGAAAACGTTCCTCACTTCAATATTTGTTTTTTAAAGTCACATGTATTTTTTATTATGCCCCGCCGGAAAATTAAAATGCTTAAATAATTAGTGTTTTAAAGACTGCTTTTTTGAGGCTTCTTCAAATGAAAAAGGATCCATTTGAATCTTCAATTGAATACCAATTAAAATGAAAGTTAAATAATTATTATAATACATTTTTTTATTTACGTGTCCGAAAATGGGGAACCGTCCGATACATCGATCCCCACTTAATCTTCTATTTCCCCACCATAACTTTTTACTAAGCATAATCAATAATCATAACTGCATTAATTTTCAATTGAATAATATATCTATAACCTCTGTAGATTATATTATCAAAATAAAGAATCACCAGCAAGGATATACATTTTTGCTCTTTTGTCAAGGGAATAAAAAATTAAAAAGTTGGGGATAGAAACATATATTTATTATTACACGGCGTGAGAGGGGAAGAATAACTAATTAATCGCCGTGGTGCGCTCGGATATTTTGAATAATTAATCCTTAATTATTTCCAAACAAAGGGCATGTAATGAGGGGTGAAAATATTGATAATTTTTCAGTTTGATGCAGAAATTATTCCTATTTGTTAATTTATGTTAAATTATTTCTAATGTCGCCTAACACTTCATCAATGAAAAAGTGTAAAATGTAATAGCAAGGGTTTGAAGTCGTGTGCGGACACTTGTCTGAATGACACTTGGCCGATGGACACTTGGCAAAAGGACATGTGCCCGATGGACACTTGGCAAAAGGACATGTGCCCGATGGACACTTGGCAAAAGGATATTTGACTGAACTGACAATTTGCCGAAAGACAAATGACAGAATGAACGAAAGCGCACAAAAAACATCAGAAATAATTTAAGATTGCAAACCACAGTGTACAGATTAAGGGAAGTTAAAACACTAAGTGCTAGTGAATTCTACATTTATGTAAGCTACCATATCTTAGATCCGAGGTTTATTGTGACATCCTTGCTGCTGAGTCAATGGTAGGTGAAAACTTCATGATGAATGGTGGTCAATGGAGGGCTTGACAATAATTAAAGCCCCGGTCAGACCGCTTGAATCTTGTTGAGGGCGTTTCTTGAGAGGTGAACGAAATTCATCACAGCTCGTTACCGTTCACCAGAAGTTGGTCCTCGTTAGGCCAATGCCGTTTTCGCTCGTCCACCGCTTATGGTCCGCTGCACAAATTATTACGAGCGGTAAGGAGCGGGCCATAGCGGAGAACTGCTGAGAGTGAACCGAGAGAGGCAGCGAGTGTTGAATTAGTGGTATTGAGTTCTGTGACCTGCATACCAATGCCAAGTCACAGGTCGTCAAACCAATGAATCGCTGCTTCAATTATCGAAACCATTCCAGCAATACCATGTCCGCGCGTAAAACGCTTGTAACCGCCCTACTAAAGTTTGTGCAACGTTTAATCGCCGCTCGGGCAATGCTGGTCCCGCGTTAAAGATTTCTGCGTTGGCCTAGTGGACCCAAACGTCCACGAACTTGCATCTAGCGGTGCCAAATTTTGACAGGGCGTGGTTGGATCGGTGGTGAATTTTACCGGAGTGGAATTTACCTGATCTTTATCGTTCGCAATACTTTGTGCAATTCAAAACTTTCGTAACGGTATAAGCGGTGGTCGAGCGTATACGGCATTTGCTGTTCGGATTCCAACTTCTGGTGAACGGTAACGAGCGGTGACAATTTATTATCACCGATCCAAGAACGCTCCAGCAAAGCTCTTGCGGTGTGACCAGGCCTTCAAATGATGAACTTCAACTATCGACTTCTATTGAAAATCAATCAGAACTTCTATCAAAGTGATCTGTTCTGCTCGGTAGTGAAAAGGGTATGCCACTAAACCAACTTCAAACAACCGCCGAGCCAAAGTTTGCATGCGTAGAACGTCGCTCTAACAACATTCGATCGTGTCACCCCTAAGCCAACACTCGCTACCGCTTACTAGCATTATGGCAATGCTTTAGCAACGGCAGCTTCAATGGTGCACTGCTATGGCACCACTCGTGTTTTCGATTATTTTACCATTTTTTGGTGCACGATGTCGAGCGTTGTCGAAATTCGGTCCACTTTACCTATACCGCTCAAGGGACGCTCCAACAAAGTTCGGGCGGTGTGACCGGGTCTTTATGATCTGAAGCAACTTCAATATTTTATCCAAATTATTATCATCAGACTGATGAACATACTAATTTTCCTATGGACTAACAAAGGTGATAGGTATTGACTGAAATTCCCTGTAATGTTAGATCAACGATTATCTGATACTTCTTTGAGTTCTGCTTTTCGTTGTAGTTACATCCATAATGCATTAGCTGCACAACTTCAGATAGATGCAGTCGCTATTTTTCTCCTGAAATAAGCTTTGATCAGAGTGTTGAAATGCAACGATACGTAAATTTCTGGGGCATACGAAAGTTTTTACGACAACTTATTAGTAATTCAAACGATGTAGTGATTATAAAAGATACTTTCGCTAAGAGATTAGCTAAATAGTTTCTATTAGTTTTTTTGTTGTTATTATTATTAGTTAAATACTATGTTGACAAGTTGCTCGTCATAGTGGTTCTTGAATTCCGCCAATATTGTCTGATTCGAATTGCTGATTCTTCTTGAAATTCTAATTATTAAGTTATGTTCAAAGTGTAGTTTAATTTAAAATAGAGATAAACTTGGTTTTGAATATATAACGAAAATTACTATACCTATAGATTTGAAAAATAGAATACTGTTTATGATTGTTTTATGATCGATCTATATGTATTTGCCTGAAAGTTATCTTACTATTATATAGGCTTGTGTTTCTTGTATTTTATTTCTTCATAATAAATATTATCAATATCATTTTGAATAACAAACTTGTAAAGAAGGGTACTGTATACTTAAACCTCACAGTGATACATTGTATTACAATCAAAAATAGCTTATTATGACTTGTGTGATGATATTTTATGACGTTTCATTAAATTTGTCATGAGCAAAGTAGTCTGATAATAAGCCTAATTGGCTGCACTCAGGACTGAGTAGAGTCCTGGTGAGTAGGTAGGATATCTCTTTGAGTCCGACTCTCCCTCTCACTTTTACTCGTGTGTTCTTTGTAAACAAGAAATTGGTGAGGAAATCTTATAGCGATAGATAGATAGTTAGTTATTAGTATTACATGTGCTACACAGATATTGGATGTTCTTACAAGTCTCAGAATCTCAAACATTCATTATTGTCTACTTTATTTGGTAGTAATTCATTGGATAGAAACTTGTAAGTCATAAACTATATAAATAGATTTGGTAAGTTTGAAGTTGTTTCATTTTCGAATCTTTTCGGTATCTATATTGGAATTTTGTATCAACTATAATGGCTGTACAGGAAGAAAATAACATTATTGGCTGCAATATCTCATGTTGCCGCCTGAATATGAAATCATTTTAATATTAAGAATCTACCCAGAGCTTTAAATCTTCAAATATACATCATAATATCTGCTTCAGAAGCAAAATCCAAATCGCTACCGTCAGCATAAAAAAGTAGTCCTAAGCCTTAAGGAAAATATTGTGCTCTTGGATACATAAAAGCAACACCAAATAATACAGCCACTTATGACGTAAATGGCACTGCATGGAACATTCAATTTTTATAAAATATCTAATTTAAATTAATATCAATGATTAAATTATAACATTTTTATATATTGATAAAACAGTCTAGATAGCAATATTTTAAACATTGATGATATTAAGTTACGACATTCAAGTTGACAGCAATACAACTATAACTATATTGCATTGTACACAGAAATACATTCACTATATGCTAACAGGTGACATGTATATACTATACAATATACAGTTCTCTATTACTGTGACATGACTAAACCCGATGAATTGTGAATGGATGGGGATGAGATTGAAACAACGTGATTTGGTTTGAGGAATTATGCCTTTATTTGATATAGGAATTATGCCTTTATTTGATATAGGAATTATGCCTTTATTTGATATAGGAATTATGCCTTTATTTGATATAGGAATTATGCCTTTATTTGAAATAGGAATTATGCCTTTATTTGATATAGGAATTATGCCTTTATTTGATATAGGAATTATGCCTTTATTTGATATAGGAATTATGCCTTTATTTGATATAGGAATTATGCCTTTATTTGATATAAGAATTATGCCTTTATTTGAAATAGGAATTATGCCTTTATTTGATATAGGAATTATGCCTTTATTTGATATAGGAATTATGCCTTTATTTGATATAGGAATTATGCCTTTATTTGATATAGGAGTTATGCCTTTATTTGATATAGGAATTATGTCTTTATTTGATATAAGAATTATGCCTTTATTTGATATAGGAATTATGCCTTTATTTGATATAGGAATTATGCCTTTATTTGAAATAGGAATTATGCCTTTATTTGATATAGGATGCCTATTGCCTATATTTATATTAGAATTATATGTTATAAGTATTACATGTAATAATTTCGTCTGTAAAACTATGAACTTTGTGACTCTATTATATAAATATCTTAGTTTTTTTTGTACAATTTATCCAAATTATGGTCTAATTCTTCTTACCACGATTTAAATTACGCCAATAAGGATGAAACCATTGGTGAAATTACTCCTGGGACAAATCTTGCACCAAATTCAGTTAAAAATTTGAAATATTATCACAGCTGAAAATTACGCTTGTTGTGTCAACCCATTCGAAAAATGAAGATTATGATTTTACAGAAATAGAATCTGCATATCACTAAATCATTACTTTTCTTTTAATTGAACACCCACATGGGCTTTATATTGAATCTGTCTGTGGTGAATGGATCCCTTGTGCCCCGAACTGTTGTAATTTGGATTATGAATTGCCTTTTTATATTTTAGATACTATTACTCTCTAGTCACTATTATTACTCACTACCATTGCTCTCTACCATTACTCTCTACTATTACTCTCTACCATTACTCTCTACCATTGCTCTCTACCATTACTCTCTACCATTACTCTCTACCATTACTCACTATTACTCCCTCATTAATCTCTTCCATTTGGTGTCTGAAGCTCAAAGTTGAAATGAAAACCAGTGTGAAATTACCGCTCAGTTCCACTGCCTTTAGTTTGCTCGCTAAATACATTAATTACAGAGATGTATGATAAACCTGTATAATTACTGCCTATGTTTACACCTTTAATAGAGGGGATTAATTAATATCAGTGTCTCATTGTCATAGCTGTATGGGTTTGACTCTAAAGTATGATTATTTATTTAATCCTTTGAAAACAATATTACTAAATCGATTTATTTTGAAAATACTTTCGGTTTTCTAACTGAAACCTAACTTCGAATTTCAATGGTTAGATCAGAAAGGAGAATTACTGTGTTTAAGAATTTTTTTATTCTTATTGATTACGGAAATTATTTATATGAAATATCACCAATTGATTGCCTAATTGTTATTTTCAGTTCCGCTACATACAGATTTGGTTCAACCGTTAAATTGAGACATGGATTCAGTCGAGTGTGTCGACATGGTCGAAACCGTTTGGAATTCGGGGAGAAAGTTTGCCAATAAATACACATTGATGGGCTTTGTTATTACTAATTTCCAGTCTAAATACTATAGCACAATCATTATTTAACTAATGAATTGTAGCTATAATTGACTTATGAAGAATTTTGATCAGATTTTTGGTATATTACTCTATGTTGAAAATCATTAAAAATAATTTGTATTCTTTATTGATTTTATTATTCCAAAAGATTTTAGTATCTAAATTATTTCAAATTTTCATTATTATTCTCCTGTAGATTTCTTTAATTTAAATAACAAACTAGAATGAACACTTAAGTCGTTGAATTATATTGCCAGTTCACATTTTCTGTACTATGATCAGGACATTTTTTATTGAAAGTAAGTCATTATTTATTCTTGGAATTTTTTACCAACTGAGATATAGTAACTATTAACTGTTAACTGAATAATATACCACATTGGAGTATTTTAAAATTGTAAATAAACATCCATGATTGCCTTTTTCGCTTATGAAGTGGCTATTTTTAACTGTTTTATGAATAGGTAGTACGCGAAAAGTAATTAGAAACTTTTCAGTTAAGTCCTTCCACTCATCTTCCTAATCTCTGTGAAAAGTAAGAATTACTAAAAAAGTCTTTGAATCTATTTTTTGTTTATAAAGACCACATTTTAAATTAAAAATGAGATTAATTAAAACCAAGATTAAAACATCATACATTCAATAATGTATTCGCAAATTTATATTTTTAGTTCAGAGGACTTGTAGCATATAAGACTGCAGGATTACTTGTAATTTGACTGTCAGTTTAACAATCTTGAGGAAACTAACCAAATAAGCTTCCCAAGATACTAAATTGTAGAAGATCGGCTTCATTTGTTTCAGTAGCACAATAGAATGGGATTGGAACTGTTGTAGTTAATCCAACCAATCTGATTGACCTGCTTCCTCAAAACACTTCTAGAAAACAATTTCAGCAGCTTCTTGCTACTTTACGCTGCTTTGTTTTATACGAACACAAACAATAATTATGATATCAAAATAACAATACAGAGAACCCATAAAATATTATTGCCCTAAATTTTCTAAAACTGATGGAAATACATCGCAGGCCAAAGAAAATTTGTTCACTGTAGAGGCTACATACTAACTCTTTCACTATACAGGAGTTCACTATAGAGGAGCTGCTCTACTGTGCTGCCTGCACTAGCATTGCAATTGTGTTGTCAAGGCATTCAATTCCTTTATATATATATATTCACACACTGGCATTTATGCCGTCATTTTGTCTTAATAATTGTAGAAGAGACACCAATTGGAGCGATATGAGCTCTTCAATGCGAAGATCCAAATATATCGTGAATGGGAATAGAGACAATTGGTTTGTAGAACAGCAATGCGAGTGTGACTCCACAACTCTAGTGTATCTTTACTATATTCTAGTTCAATATTACACGAAATACACACCGTAGCTGAGAATATATTAGGTCAGTCTCATCTTCAATGAACTTCAACGTAATCTTCCAATGAGATTCAGTGGCATTCGATTGAGGAGAAAAATACCTACAACAAAGTCCTTAATGTGATTTCCCTAATTAGTTCCGGGGCTGCTTGCCCTTATCTTCTCTGATTTCTTATAATGGCTAATCATTTCCCCCTAACGACTTAGATTTACGGTAATGGAATTAGACTCTGTGGAAATAACTGAAACCATTGCCTAAATGTTCGGATGAAGCTTTAGGGTGACGGGGATTGAGGTTCGAAATGTAGACCAGAGGCTTAGGGTTAAATTATTTTAGAGGACTTCTTTTAACATTAGGAATACTCTCTGTGAATAAACTCTTCATATTCAGATGTTGGTGTCTTTTTTTAATTTTCATCGACTTTAATCTAGGGAAAAGACACTTGGAATTCGTTTCATTCCTTAAGATCTACAATTAAGACACAGTATTTGAATAAATTTTAAAGTGTTTCAACTTCACATGTACGCAATTTCTAGTCATGTTTTTGTTGCTAAACTTAAGGCCAATCAACGTCCAGACTGCTGTGGCAGGCGTGACGTAATAGATCTCTAGCCCAATCAGAGAAAAGAAAATAGCCACTTAGTCACGACCGACATGAAGTAGTGATAGAATGAGTAGTGAAGCTACATCGCTTCACTCCTTCTCGCTGCGTCAGACTTCAGAATAGCTGAATTGTTGTTTTATTCTTTTTCTCCGCTGCAGAGTGAAAGGATATGCAAATTCATACGTCAGTAAATTCGGTGCTGTGAAGTGGGTTTAAGAATTCCTACGCATCGAATTTATTGCTGGAATCTTCTTCCATCTTTTTATAATTACATCAATATATTTTTGTTTGCACTTCTTTAGTTCCACGTTTTTAAAAATTTAGGTACGTTTGATCTAATTTTGGTACTAAAGACATGTAACATCAACAAATACAAATATAAGCTTATATTTATCTACTTTATTTTAGAGCAATTTATAGCCTAGAAAATTGTAAGTCATGAACTATTAAAATAAATGTTAATTTGGTAAGTTTGAAATCTTTGATCTTCAAATCTTCGCGGTATCTATATTGGAATTTTGTCAAGTTGATCTCAATTTTTCTCACCAAACTCGTGATAATAATTATTATGAGGCTCCTAGCATCAACAAATATACAGAAAAGTAATCCACTTCATGGTGCCCTTTCTGTCAATGGTTGCAATCAATAAACAAATAGTATTGGAATTCGATGGAACTTTCCAATTGTGGACACCTCAAACGTGATAAGGTGATGTTGTTATTTGTAGTTGAGACCAATGTTGTTCAACTGTACAAAAGGGGAAATTTGAAGGTAAGTTAGAGCAAAATGATTCTGAGGCTGGTGATCTCAGAATGCTTTATTTCTATCTATTTTGTTACTTTTTCTAAATCAAAATGAACTGAATACTTATATTATTCATATTGAACTAACATGTTTCTCTTACCATTATGGTGTTTATAATATATAATTAAAATTGTTTTTCAAAGATACAAAGTATACTATTGATGTAATTTAAAAAACATGAATAGAGAATATACGAGTAAGTTTGCTATTGTGATTTTGTGTTTGGGATTATTTTTAATTATCAATTTGTTGATTAAAATAATTGCTATTAAAATTCCTTCATAAATGTGGATGAAATAGTTAGAATCTGCGGCATTATTGTGCATAGACAAAACACCGATAAAAGAGAATTTCCATAATGGATGTAAATCCCCCTTTCGAACATTAAATTCAGTGTCCCAATGACACACAGGCAACATTACGAATGTAAATCCCCCTTTCGAACATTAAATTCAGTGTCCTTATGACACACAGGCAACATTACGAATGTAAATCCCCCTTTCGAACATTAAATTCAGTGTCCCAATGACACACAGGCAACATTACGAATGTAAATCCCCCTTTCGAACATTAAATTCAGTGTCCCAATGACACACAGGCAACATTACGAATGTAAATCCCCCTTTCGAACATTAAATTCAGTGTCCTTATGACACACAGGCAACATTACGAATGTAAATCCCCCTTTCGAACATTAAATTCAGTGTCCCAATGACACACAGGCAACATTACGAATGTAAATCCCCCTTTCGAACATTAAATTCAGTGTCCCAATGACACACAGGCAACATTACGAATGTAAAATCCCCCTTTCGAACATTAAATTCAGTGTCCCAATGACACACAGGCAACATTACGAATGTAAATCCCCCTTTCGAACATTAAATTCAGTGTCCCAATGCCTCACAGGCACCATCACGAATGTAAATCCCCCTTTCGAACATTAAATTCAGTGTCCCAATGCCTCACAGGCACCATCACGAATGTAAATCCCCCTTTCGAACATTAAATTCAGTGTCCCAATGCCTCACAGGCACCATCACGAATGTAAATCCCCCTTTCGAACATTAAATTCAGTGTCCCAATGCCTCACATCCGCACACTGTAGAATTACTCTAATTATGTCACAGTGAGGCAGTAGAGAGTTAATGAAACTCCTAACGAACTCTAAAGGAAAAAAAACTAATAATATTTCATCCTAAAACTCGGAATGAAGGAAACAGAGAATGTGGAGGGACTAGGAATTAGATTCCTTGTTTGGTTAGTTCATGAACTGATTATGAGTTTGATTAGCTCACTAACTGATTATGAGTCTTTCTTTCTCGCTAACTGATTATGAGTCTGATTAGTTCACTAACACTCATTATAAACACGGTATCCGGCGGATTGGCCGAAAATAAATTTGCCGAAACCAAATTCTCCGAAAACTAATTCGCCTAACCCTAATTCGCCGAATCGGATTTTCCGAATATGAATTTGCCGAAACCCAAATTTGTTGAAAATGGATTCACCGAAGTGAGGAATCGCCGAAAGACAAATTCATCGAAAGACAAATTCACCGAAAGACAAATTCACCGAAAGACTTATTTAAGACAGAAAGTAAAATTACACAAAAGTTACAGAAAAGAAACGAAACTACGATATCATAACACTCAGTTACACTAAATGATCCTCTAATTATTCTATCTCTTCGTTAATCTTTGTACCATAAAATGATTCTTTGTCTTTTCTTATTTTAAAGAAGTCCAAGCTTTATTCAGTCAGTCAGCTATGGGAGCATGTTACATTTCTTTAATTTGAGCGTTTGGTTTGTTTTTAGATTGTGTGTTACTAGCGTGTTTATTCATATTTTAAAAATAATAATCTAGTTTACTGCTTTGTTTTATTGCAGTGATGATATCATATATAAACATATATATATTTTTTTATTCAATTGTTAATAGTATTCCATACAAAAGGTGAGTTGTGGCTGATATTATTAATATTCATTCCATATATTGCATTTAAAATATAAAAATTGTTAGTAATGAATAACATAACTATTAGATATGTTTATATCTTCCCAATATACCTCTGGCTTCAACTATAGTGTCACTTTCATGGATAAATTGTTTTCATGTGAAAACATTAATTTCTATCAACCCTTTATTACTAATGCCATATACATATTAATATTTAATATATACAGTTAGATATATGAATTTAGCAAAATGTTTCAGAATTGGCAGAATACAAATTTACATAGCAATATTAATGTCAAATTCATATAAGAAATGATTTTTTATGCATAAGATATAATGATGAGAACTGCATAGTCCAACAGAATATTGTTTTGAATACATTAAACTTGATTTTCGACAAATTCGTCTTTCAGTAAATTTGTCCTTTGGCAAATCCGTAAGAGCAAGTAATGATAACGGACCAGGAACGGACCAAGTAAAGTTAAAGGACCAGAAATGAAGCTAGTAAAGATAACGGACCAGAAGACTTTTTTTTTAGTTTTAAAAAATATTTGCTTTAGTATTTTTAAATGTACAACCTTTTAAATGATAATATTTATGGTTATCCATTAATTTTGCATATTTTATTAATTGAAGGAATTAATAAAATACATGATACATTTTGAAGTTGTGAAGAACGAGTATTAAAAAGATGGAAAAACTTATGCCCAAATCCTTTAATGTGATATCTATGATTTCAAAATTGTATTCTTATTCCAATTATTGGTCAATTATTTAATAATTTAACCAAGTTAACGGACTAGAAATGAAGCTGGTAAACATAACGGACCAGAATTAAACCTAGTGAACATAACGGACTGTGGTCCGTTATCTTTACTTGCTCCAATCCGTATTTCGGCAAATCCGTTTTCGGCCAATTTGGGATTCGGCAAAAACGTATTCGGAGAATCCATTTCGGCTAATTAGTTTTCGGCAAATTCGTTTTCGTAAAATCAGCCTAGACCCACACACCACACTCATCAGAACACTCAAACCTACAAATTTTCTGCCTCACCTGTATTTTCTTTCTCGCCAAATTAAAACTTCTTCAAAGAAAAGCCAATGAATAAAATTTGATATGGAAATCAAACGAATCTTGATGGGGAGAATCTTTTCTGAAGATCTTTAGGAAAGAAGGCGTCAGGACTATTTGATAATTGGTAAAGGGGGAATTGTTTGGAGAGTAAAAAGGTAGCAAATGAGAATGAACTACTATCTAAGATTGAGTGAAAATTTTAACGACTATTTGATAATTATTAAAGGGGAAATTGACTTTTAAACTAAATATATAAACTTTATTCTCAATGTTGTATAACATTGTAACCTCAAAGTGTTTGCATTAACATTTTACAATCTTATCAGTGTCTTTTTTTTATCCTATAGTATCTGATACTCAAATCTCCGTAATAATGAACAAGCGAGCATTATTGCTAGGAAAAGAGTGTGAATTATTGAGTCATTTTCCGGCATATTACTTCCCCCTCTACAGAGTCTGCGACTGTACTATTTTATCGTACAATTTATTGTGTTTATCTCAGTAATGCTATCTGTGTATGTGGATTTTAACACTAGATATTGAGTCTATAACTTTGTTAAGGGCCGTACACACGTAGGTTTATTTAAGTCTTTTCACCAGAATTTTTGTTAAGCTCCTCCTACTTTTTCCACGAGAATATAAGAAAAAATGATATAGTTATTATTTATTTTAGTTGGTATCCATGATACCTGTAGGTATCATGGATACTAACTGAAATAAATAATAACTATATCATTTTTTCTTATATTCTCGTGGAAAAAGTAGGAGGAGCTTATCAAAAAGTCTGGTGAAAAGACTTTAAGAACCCTACGTGTGTACGGCCCTTAACACCAGGTATTGAGTCTATAACTTTGTTAGGAAGTAGAAATCTCTCCAGCCTGCAGCAAGAGCTTCAAAATTGCTCTAGTTAAATTATTCATGATCTACAGACTTTACCAGAGGCTGAGTGAAGTGAACTACACTTGCTCGAACAGTTTTTATCTAAAAAATGCCTATTTTCTTTTATGTGTTGTAGTGTACATCACTGCCAACAATTATACTTAGAGATATTTAGATACATTTTAATTTCAAGGATATTCTCTAACTTGTGATACACTATCTTATAAATAAAGTTAAAGAAAAGGTAAGCTGCATATAATAACTTAAAGTACAGATGCAATACTTCTCTTTAATTCTTAACTCGTTTTATATTATTTTAAAATTTATATTGATTAGTTTTGGTCTTCCACTTCTGTAACAACTAAATTGTCAACTACTTATCTATAGATTATTTCAAAATCCCAAATAACTTATTTCCTGCTTGTCACAGATAAGGCAAGATAGCTTCTTTAGTGTCAATCTAAGGGATACCTAGATTAAGACTAGACTTTAAGTCTCAACTAGACTAAGACTAGACTTCATAATCTCTGCGCGCACACCAAAAGTGAGATGGAAAGAAAGATTGCAAGATTGTACTGGGTAACACGGTAGTACTTTCTACTGCACAAACTGAAAGAGGAGTCCGAAAGTTTTTAGGCATAGTTCTGTATTTACCTTCCAATTCAACCCTAATTCAACATAGAATATATTTAATATCCTGCACAGTAATAAGTTTTTCACTCTCTTTTGATCTACGTTGGTACTATCTTACAATCTTTCTTGATATATTTCTTTTGGTGTGCACGCGACCTAAGACCAGACTTTATAATCTTAACTATACTAAGACTAGACTCTGGTCTTAACTAGACTCTGGTCTTAACTAGACTCTGGTCTTAACTAGACTCTGGTCTTAACTAGACTCTGGTCTTAACTAGACTCTGGTCTTAACTAGACTCTGGTCTTAACTAAACTCTGGTCTTAACTAGACTCTGGTCTTAACTAGACTCTGGTCTTAACTAGACTCTGGTCTTAACTAGACTCTGGTCTTAACTAGACTCTGGTCTTAACTAGACTCTGGTCTTAACTAGACTAAGACTATACTATAGTCTTAACTAGACTAAGAGCTTCTTCAGTCTTAATCTTCGGGATTTACTTTTTCTCTCCAGTAGCTTATTTGGTGTCCCTGATTTATTAGTTGGATCGAATGAACCTCCAAATCAACTAAGGAGACTTTATTGACCGAAGAGCGAGATTAAGTTGACTCAAGACGATTCAAGACGATGTTTTTTTTTCATTGATCTACTTAAAAACAACGGAATATATTATTTTATCGATCAGTAATTTCATCAGTAATATCACAGAAATGTTCGATTTTCACTAGAAGGGTTTCTAATTTTTTCTTCCATTTAAATTAATCCTGAATGGAGTTTAAATAACTATTCTTACATAAAAAGGTTAGTAAATAATTAAATAATTTTGAAGATTCGTATTTTCTGAACAAGATTCTGTAAGTAACCCAAAATTAGCGGTATTTTTTGATGATGACTTTATTGAAATCAATGAGTGATTTATTAATTATACATATAATGTAAATAAAATAATTTCCAATAAAAAAAACTGTAAAAGAAGATGATTTAGATATTTCTAATAGTACCTAACCAGAATTTGTAGCATAGGAGACCGCAGCATATTTCAAATCTTAGATTGAAAACATGCTAGCTTAGTCTTTATAGAATCACTGTGGATGTTCAGTGATTTTGATAGGTACTGAATCATGAAGATAAATATCATGTTTAATCTTTTGATCTTTAATCACCAAATCGTGAATATTTGTCATTTCAATATAAAATAAATTTTAGAATGTTGAATGTACAAACTATTAAGCTGGAATACGGTGACGCTCTGATTGAAATCCTTCCGGCGAATAAAATGCTATCGGCATTCACATGAATGACCATGTACAGCAATCTGGAAACAGCTTTCATCTATAAAAAACAACTTCAAACATTCCAACTATACGATCTAACTTTTGTGGATACAATTCACTCAAATTATTGTTGTAGTGTATCTGCAAAATAATTTCAAAATACCATTTGAAGAGTATTATTAATTACTAGAATCTACGCAAAATATTTCGAAACCATTTATAACTATAATCATACCTACTTAATTAGGAACTTCTCTTCTAACTCTCAAAGTGAACTTAGATAACTATTATGTTAATCCTTTCTATTATCAATGTCGTAGAATATAAACAACATCTTGTATTCATTGATTAGTGCACAACTCGTTGACTTTTCCCTTTTTGACTCTTTGTGAAGTTTCTGCATGGTCGTTCAGTTAGCTGTTACAAACTTATAATAATAATTAGGAGCATGTGAGGTCGTAAGACAAGTTTATTTAGTTCTCAGACTTAATTCTCTGGGAAGAAGTTGACTAAGACGTGCAAAGTTTCTTCTCAAGTCCACTCACTGTGGAAACAGTCCCCTCAAGTTTCCCCTCTACACCAACAGATTGATGGAAACTCGCTGGAGCTGTTCATTTACGAGGGGAATTATTATGATCTTCTAACATCTTGTACAGCTACATACATAAACTTTCTATTCATAATGCAATGTACTATTGCTAAAAAATTGGTTGTGACAATGTGCTTTTAAAATCATATAAGTAAGAATACCATAGACCAAACGCAATGTAATGGTATCGAATACTATAAACCGCTGGTTTAGAACTATTGAATAGTGTTTAACTCTCTCTGTCTATAATATTTCTGGGATCTATGATTTTAAAAGCATATTATCACAACCCTAATTATAACAATAAAGACATAATAAATGTTCAGTTACTAAAACTTAAACCTATGATACAAGTACATCTTGCTGAAGCCATACTTTCTCTTTATTTTTCAAGGGTGAATAAAAAACATAACTTCCATTTTAAATTAATTTTTATCTTGTAACTCCACTTTTATCAGTAACTTTTTTCGATATATTTTTTCAATGAAATAAACTGTAAATTATTTTCACGTAAATTAAGAACAGGAAATCTTTGAATTTCTGAACTACAAAAAGTAAGGAATTCATACAGTTAAATTTTCGACAAGCGGCTTGGGTGGCAATATCAGGAGAGCTGTTCGTTGGTAGCTAGGGTTTAGTAGTCACCAAACAACCTTGTAGAAGAAATCCTTTGAAACTGTGTTGTTCAGGAGAAAATCCTGCTGCGGGTCGTCCTGCTTCTCTCTGTATGCATACGTCACACTCTGGGGATGTCTTTCGAAGTGTTTCTTGACTGAATATTCGAATGCTTCGGTGGTAGGAGTATAAGGAGACTTTACCCCTTCGTTATGCTTGCTGTGGAGATATAAGTTAGGATTAAACTATTATTATTGTACTGTAATGTAGAGTCCTGAGTAAGAGAATTAGTCCGTATAGTTAACAAATTTCCTTTAGTCTGCCATAAAATGTAAATTAGTTTTCTAAGATTTGATACTATTCATGGCATACTTTAGAAAATTTGTTCACTATACGGGTCAGTTCTCTTACTCGTAACTCCTCGTTCACTATAGAATGGTTCTACAGTATTTCTTTATATGACAATACAGTTGGTAATCATTATTTCAGGTGCCATCAAAAAAAAAAAAAAAATTCATATAAATCACCAAAATACTGAAGATGGACAACCCACAATGTAGAGACTCCGCCCCCTCAGTTTTATCCAATACATTAGCTCGAGATGTTCATGGTGTGATTTGTCGTTCCGACCCAAACACTGTGAAGTGAAAGACAATGATGTCATACAGGTAATATTGTTAAGGGCCGTACTCACGTAGGGTTTTTTAAGTGTTTTAAGTATTTATCTAAAATAAATAATAATTATATCGTTTTTTCTCATATTCTCGTGGAAAAAGTAGGAGGAGCTTAGAAAAAATTCTGGTGAAAAGACTTTAAAAAAACCTACGTGTGTACGTACGGCTCTTTACATTGGTCAGCCTATGTACCGAAAAATGAGCATATATAGCCAGCTATTATTGTCAATTGTTCACGATTCTTATTTTAATTCATTCAATTCTAATTTTTTCTGTTGGATTCAAGAACAAGACAAGGTATAATTAAAGTCCTTGTTTTCATAGTTCTAAAACAAAAGTTACTGAGATTAGAGAAACAATAATTCATATCATAACTAATATTAATGTATGCCAGTCTAGAATATTTTGGATACAAATATTCAAATATCCCAAACTGCATATTAACTTTAATTACTATTTCAATAACTTTCACTTCAATATAAATTACATTATTTTATTCAGCAATTCATAAAAATGGTCTCAACGTAAGAAATTTTCTCCTGAATGTATGCTCTATTTTATAAAACGGATATCCTAACCTAATTAACATGCATTATTACGAGGGTGAATGTGCCTGTGACGTAATGGGGAGGGAGGGGAGGGGGTGTTGTATACACTCTGTATAACCCATTGTGACGTCACTCTATATAACCCATTGCGACGTCACTCTGAAGTCTTTAGATGTACAAAGAGCATTTGGTATTTAGTACAAATGACATGATTTTCTTACCCTAAGAACAACTTGAAGACTTTTATGTTCGTCAGCATCTGAAGGTAGATTGAGAAAAATAACAAACGACGTGTTCATCTGAAAAACCATTGAGCAATTAGTTTTACACGTGACATATGCAAATAGATTCAGATTGGTTATACAGGGTGAGCAATAGAAACGGGCAGTCAATATGTTTTTGAACAAATCATAATCTTTTATACACCAAACGAAAGAGAAGAAATAAAATCATATTTCCGCTAAAACTTCATTCAAATGCACGATGAGAACTATAATTTCAAACCGTGTTTCATCGTGATTGGATATTCGACGCTACAACTTTCCTTCAAAGTAGAGCAGTTTCTTCTCTCCGAGAGTGTTACTGCTGCTCAACGAGCATTCAAGATTAGTTTCAACACACCTAATGCTCCTTATGTAAAAGTTATTAAGCGGTCTGTCAAAAACTTCTAAGCAACTGGCAACATTTCATCTCGACAGCCAACTGGAAGACTAGGAAGAGGACGGACAGAGCGAACGTTTAAGATCAGAGGTATTGTTGAAATGACTCTGAATTTATCAGTTAGACGACATACACAACGAGTGGAGGTTAGTTATGGTTCTGCTCGAAAAATTATTAAGAAAGATTTATTGTTGAAACCCTGCAAAATCCAATTGCTCGAAAACTACATGAAGCACATTTCGACAAAAGAAGACGGCTTGTTTCGTCCTTTACTGAAATAAACAAAATGAACCATAATTCATGGAAGAACTTATCTAGTGATATGTAGCTCACTTCTACTTGGATAGCACTGCTAATAAATAAAATTCAATAGGTAGCGCAAGTCGAAACCCAGAAAATATCATGCCATACTGCTTCATCATTCTTTCTAACGGGTCACAGTTATTAAACTCTATTTTTTAATTATCTGGCTAGAATTACCGTCACTGCTAATTCAGAACGTTATTCAAAGATGACCAATGATTATCATATCCCTCTAGTATCAGAAAAAGATATTGGTCATTATTATTTTCAGCAAGACGGTGCGACATGCCACACAGCACTAGTTTGAATGGCAACTCTGAAGAATAAATTTTCTCGCAAGTTAATTTTAAAAAATGCTGATATTGATATGGCGCCTAGGTCCCTGATATTGCAGTTCCTGATTTTTATTATTGGGGTTATTTAAATGCAAAATCAACAGGAACATCCCCTCCATAACTGCAGACCTAAAGGCAGACATCATGAAAGAAATCATGAGAATTGATTCACAGTCATTTTATCGACCATCAAGAGAATGCATCAATGTTTAGTGGTTCGTGGTGGCCATTTAGCTTCTGAAATTTTCAAAAAGTTAGGTAGCTTTGTAAAACGTAGGATTTTAGCTTTAAAATGGTATATTACTTTTCAATGTTAATAAATAAATGCTATCTATAATATGCGTTTTAAAACTGGCCATTTCTAATGCTCACCCTGTATAAATCATAATATACTGTGCAATTCATTTCATATTCTCGAACAAGTAAAAAAAACTACTATATAATGATGTTGATTTAACTGTTATTTAAATAGTTCATGGATACAAATTATAACTAGTATCTAAATCACAAACTAGAATATAACTCATAAACTATCGGAAATAACTCATAAACTAGGATATAACTCATAAATAAGGACCATTCATAATCTAGGACTATAACTCACCGAATATGAGTCAATCTCTTCCATTTTTACATCACACGGATGTTTAGTCTCGTTGAAAATGAGTTGTTGCGAAGTAGCGATGGTTTCCTGGTGATGGCGGAAATATTTGTTCATTCTGGCACTGTGAAGGGAAACATACTCTGCTATTATTAGACTGTTCTCCTTATTTTGATATTGGTCTCAATTTATTGGCTCACTCACCTCTCTATATCTATTTTGACTTCAGTAATGTTGCTTAGAGTCCTCTGATTGAAATACCTGGAAGAAAATATCAAAATTTTAAAGTCCGTCTTAATCAAAAGAATATTTTTTGTATAATGATTATAAAATGAGGAGATTTTAAGCTTCGCTCTCCTGCTCCATACCCTTTTAATCCTTACCTCTCCTGCTCCATACCCTTTTAATCTTTACCTTTCATGCTCCATACCCTATTAATCTCTATCTTTCCTGCTCCATTGCCTTTTAATCCTTACCTCTCCTGCTCCATACCCTTTTAATCTTTACCTTTCATGCTCCATACCCTTTTAATCTTTACCTCTCCTGCTCCATACCCTTTTAATCCTTACCTCTCCTGCTCCATACCCTTTTAATCCCTACCTCTCCTGCTCCATACCCTTTTAATCCCTACCTCTCCTGCTCCATACCCTTTTAATCCCTACTTCTCCTGTTCCATACCCTTTTAATCCTTACTTCTCCTGCTCCATTCCCTTTTAATCCTTACTTTTCCTGCTCCATACCCTTTTAATCCTTACCTTTCCTGCTCCATACTCTTTTAATCCTTACCTCTTCCTTCTCCATACCCTTTTAATCCTTACCTCTCCTGCTCCATTCTTTTTAAACCTTACCTCTCCTGCTCCATACCCGTCACATGTACTCCGCCGCCTCCTTTATGTTTCGATCTATTAATCTCAGGCGAAATAATCATTCTTTTTCCCAATAGTTTCGCTCGGAGAAAAAAGTCCCAGTCATTTTCCTGTAAATGATTAATTTTAGAAAGTTTACCAATTTTATACATTTTAATAAAGTAATAGTTATTCATTAACAATACTTTCGTAATAATGATATTCCCATATATTTACTCACGTTATTGTTACCTGCCCAAATATCAGTCTCTTCAATTTCTTTGCCCGTGTCTCTACTAATCATCCACCCATACGCTGGCGTACCCTGTAATTTGGTGGTAATCTTCACAGTGATTTATAATGAAATTTGTCACCAAATATAAAGATTACAAACTGTTCAATAAATATATTAGTACTATTAGGAATTCTATTCTTATTTAGGTAGCTGTTGAATAAGTTCTTTGTAGGTATGGATTCTGTATGACAGCTAAAAGATGTCAGTAGTAAGGAGAGTTCTATTCCAAATGAAAGTTGATTGATGTCAGTAGCTACTTACCGAGTGTCTCTATAGTCAGTAGCTACTTACCGAGTGTCTCTATAGTCAGTAGCTACTTACCGAGTGTCTCTATAGTCAGTAGCTACTTACCGAGTGTCTCTATAGTCAGTAGCTACTTACCGAGTGTCTCTATAGTCAGTAGCTACTTACCGAGTGTCTCTATAGTCAGTAGCTACTTACCGAGTGTCTCTATAGTCTGTAGCTACTTACCGAGTGTCTCTATAGTCAGTAGCTACTTACCGAGTGTCTCTATAGTCAGTAGCTACTTACCGAGTGTCTCTATAGTCAGTAGCTACTTACCGAGTGTCTCTATAGTCAGTAGCTACTTAGCTACTTACCGAGTGTCTCACAAGACTGCTATAGTCAGTAACTACATACAGAGTGTCTCACAAGACTGCTATAGTCAGTATAGCTACTTACCGAGTGTCTCACAAGACTGCTATAGTCAGTAGCTACTTACCGAGTGTCTCACAAGACTGCTATAGTCAGTAGCTACTTACAGAGTGTCTCACAAGACTGCTATAGTCAGTAGCTGCTTACCGAGTGTCTCACAAGACTGCTATAGTCAGTAGCTACTTACCGAGTGTCTCACAAGACTGCTATAGTCAGTAGCTACTTACAGAGTGTCTCACAAGACTGCTATAGTCAGTAGCTACTTACCGAGTGTCTCACAAGACTGCTATAGTCAGTAGCTACTTACCGAGTGTCTCACAAGACTGCTATAGTCAGTAGCTACTTACCGAGTGTCTCACAAGACTGCTATAGTCAGTAGCTACTTACCGAGTGTCTCACAAGACTGCTATAGTCAGTAGCTACTTACAGAGTGTCTCACAAGACTGCTATAGTCAGTAGCTACTTACAGAGTGTCTCACAAGACTGCTATAGTCAGTAGCTACTTACCGAGTGTCTCACAAGACTGCTATAGTCAGTAGCTACTTACCGAGTGTCTCACAAGACTGCTATAGTCAGTAGCTACTTACCGAGTGTCTCACAAGACTGCTATAGTCAGTAGCTACTTACCGAGTGTCTCACAAGACTGCTATAGTCAGTAGCTACTTACAGAGTGTCTCACAAGACTGCTATAGTCAGTAGCTACTTACAGAGTGTCTCACAAGACTGCTATAGTCAGTAGCTACTTACCGAGTGTCTCACAAGACTGCTATAGTCAGTAGCTACTTACCGAGTGTCTCACAAGACTGCTATAGTCAGTAGCTACTTACCGAGTGTCTCACAAGACTGCTATAGTCAGTAGCAGTCTCTGGGTAAGAATGACCGTTGAAGGCATTGATACAAAATATCATTTCGTCAGCTGATTCCAGAAGTTTCGAAGTTTGACTGAAGTAACTGTTATAAAAGAATATCTAAATGTTATGAAAAAGTTATAAAAGAGTATATAAATGTTATAAAATAGATATAAAAGAGTATATAAATGTTATAAAATAGATATAAAAGAGTATATAAATGTTATAAAATAGATATAAAAGAGTATCTAAATGTTATGAAATAGTTATAAAAGTGTCTAAATGTTATGAAATAGTTATAAAAGAGTATCTAAATGTTATGAATAAGTTATGAAATAGTATCTAAGTCAGTAGTTCCCAAGCTTGGGGTAATAACCCCGTGGGGAAAATTGTTAAGGCATTACCTACTAACTAAAATATTTCGGATGGATTTTCTCTATGGCTGTGTTTAGTTGTTACTCACTGCTCTTTATCCACTTTATCCTGTAACTATAAGTTTATCAGTATATTTGTACATTTTAAAAGTGAACTTGTAAATAATCTCAGTTTTTTAAAGGACGTCATCTTATCAATTTGATGAAAATTATCACTTTTTTTCGGCTGAAAAACTGTGTTTAGGTAGTTGGCTAGAATCCCTCCAGAAGGGATCCAAAAGAAGGCGGTCAAAAATCGTGATTTATTATTTGGGTGGATAAGGAATGTCAGGCAGTGTACTTTGATGTCAAAATTTTTTTGGAGCTGCAGGCACCACAATCCACCCAAAGGGGGCGAGGGGGTATTTACGGTTTTGGGGAATTAATACGTTTTCGGCTCTCCTGTAAAATGTAAATGTTCACCTAAAGATGAATAGAAGACATTAACTTTTCACGATACAAGAAAACAAAAAGACAGTTTGGGATTCTCGAAAGAATTATAATAAAGTGACCAAAAATATTCTCTCTTTTTTTCCTTGTTTTATCAGGGTTCAAAACCGAAAATCTCGGTTTTGTCATCAAAAATGGCTTATTAAATTTATTGACAAACAGTTTTAGAATATACATAAAACTGAGCGTAGAGAATTGGTTGTAACTTAAATATGACTACATATAAATTTCTTAAAATAAACTAATTTGGAAAGCTCTGCAGCGTTTTGTTTTAATTTCAGTTTCCCAATAATAACATCTTTTTCTATCACTCACGGTATAAAGTCAGGGGCCAAGTCAATGTCATCTTCAAGAATAACCGAAAACTCAACCTCCGGAAAAGTTCGAAAGGCTTCTCCGGCCGAAAACTGAACCATTGAATTCACTCGACTTATGGAACCTGAAAATTTGAAATTTATTTTATTTATTTCATATTTTAGTAAATTATAATGAATGAATGGGTAATTATTAGAATATATTGTCTTAATTGGTTGCTGTTCAAAATTTTCAATCACTGAATTTATAAATTTAGTAAAAATGTGTTTGTATTAATTTATTGTCTAAAAAGAGGATATTTTATGTTGAAAACATTATTTGATATATTAATCATTGAAAATTAATGAACATATAACATTTGCATAACGTTTACAATTAGTTTCAAGTACAGCTGTGCATATTTTATAACTAATTCAATACAGTAAAGCTCCTCAGATATGGACAACTGAGCAGTACGTATATTTTCTATTCCGCAAACAATTCACTGGGCGAAATAACGAAGGAAAACAGTTGCTAAGTCATTTATTATTTTCGTACAAAAGTTCATATATTATATAGTGTGAGAAAAAATAATACCTTTTTAATTTCCTATGATATAATTGAATTTTCACATCTCTAATTTAGTCAAGGAACTTTTCTTTCTTTTGTTAAAATTAACATTTCCACATCATATATGGCCATTTTTCTAGGGTAATTTTATTGTGAAATATGATTTAAATTTAGAAAAAGGTTAAAAACAATTTTTTAACAAAAATCACAACTTTCTAAATAAAATGAAAATCCTTAGGTATATTTCCTATTCTGTAAATTTTAATATCCGTAATTCAGGAGTCTAATTAGATTTTAAGGAATACCAATACCTAACGAAAGCACTTCTCTCACCTTTCTTTATGGACTCATCTTGAAATATTTTGAGTGTGATGTTCAGCAGCAAAGCCAGGGATTTAGCCTCTAAATTATTAGGATCATCAACTGTCATCAGCAGTGGGACAATTTGAGCCAAAGTATTGCTTCTAATTACTTTGATCTGGTGGACAACTTGAGGGAGTCTGTTACCACCTACCAAAGTGACGGCTATTAACGGTAGACTGGAATTAGGATTCTGCAAAATGGAAGTCAAATTATCATAAAGCACAAACATTATTTCTTATTTTCCAAAATACTTTATGTTATCCATTTTATTCAAAATATATGATTAGTTTATGTATTTAATTGTAAAGATTTTGCATCATTTTGGAACTCTATTATCATTTTATCTACGGGACTCACAATATTTTTAGGTAGGTAGTTTCGCAAGTGAGAGTCGCAGTGGCAGAATTCTCCAAATCCCTCGTACATTTCACAAAATGTCAGATGTTGAGTGTCCTGTTTGCTTGTATTTGAAGAGCATCGCTCTGATGTAAAGAGAAATTGCAAGTGACTGAAAATGCCCGAGGAACCAATATGCTTTATATATTTTTTACGTGATGTAAATACTAAATAATCTATAAATAAATTATATGAAGTAATTGGATAAATTCTGATTGATTACATAGTTAATAGAAATAAATATTTCAGTGTGATATTTCATAAAATGTTCAGAAAAAATTGATTCAAAATCTGTTTAATTAAAATCATTAAATTGAATATATAAATGAAAATTAATCCTGTCATATCAATATTGATTTTTTCATCTTATTCAAGGATGCTCGAAATTATTTCTCCTAAACTATGAGTCTTATTATAATATTGTACATCTCACCAGAATTGTTTTTCCGTATTGGTACATGCACCATTAAATGAGGGAAATTGGTCACCCTGTTGACCACCTCCTCAAAGCTGGTACTGAAAGTCTCGAGAAGAGCTTTCTTTTGCCCCATTTTTGACACTAACAAGTAGGGCTCATTTTCCACCAGCCTCCCGAAAAATTCCCCTCCAATTTTCTTCACTTCCGATTTGAGCTGTGGACTGATGTTCCGCACAAAACTTGGCTGGAGGAGAGAACTTTGAAGAATATTTCGCAGAATAGTGAGTGACATTACAAATTTATTCACAAATTCGCGTTCGGGTTACAAAAAGGAAATTCTATGGAGTTTTGTTATTTATTAAATAAAAAGTATTTTATTAAAGTTATTTGAATGCGTTGTACTTTAAGTTTATTCATCTAAACAATGATTCAGAAATAGTTTCTACATATACAATAAAATTTAAAATTGTATTTTCTTTTCTTATTTTTGTCCAATAATTGGCCAGATTCGATCAGCTGGTCCTGTTTCCTTTCCCACCGTTTAATACTCTCGGGAAATTCTTATTTCCTCTAACTTGCGCGTGAAAGTTTAAGTCAGTCATTACGCGATAAGTCTTCGCATTTAACGCAGTACTTTCTATTTCTTCCCCAATTCTTAGAACACTTAACTCAAAAATAGATATCTCTGCAAAACTTTTAATCCAGCTACAGTAGTTCTAGATAGATTAACTAGGGTAAAAACACAATACCGATATGACGCAGTAGTCGATAGCAAGTTACATAAAGATGTTCAGTTTTCGATAGGAAGTGGCTATGTAAGATCCTTCTTATTTAGACAATCCCTATCGAATATTACTAACTATACGGCTACTGTGAATTTAGACTAAATAATGTATAAGTTTGAATTATATTGAATTTCAAAACTCAATTTGAATAGTGTTGGTAAAAATTGTCTTGGTGGGTATATGCTCATTTTTCGGTACATAAGCTGGCCGTTGTAACTTGTTAACCTGTGTACAATTTGGTTTTAAATCATAAAATGAAACATCAGAAACTAACTATGAAGGAATATTTATGTATATTATGTAAATAATTAACTATGACAACAATTATCAATTTGTACAAGACCTACTCACAGCTAAATACTTTATTCTCAATCCTTACCAAGCCCACTAATATCACAATTCTTCCCACTTGAATACTCTTCAATTCTCTTATCAACATCTCGGAGCTAGCTGGTTTAGCAGTCCAAAATCTAGCTGTCCTCATGACTTTCCCAGTAGAGGGATGGAGAACCACCAAATGGGTTCCTTCGTGGTCTCTGAACAGGGTCCCATCCGACCATGCGTGGTAAATGTCCCACGATTTGTATACCTGATAGAAATTGAATATGAGTGGAAATATAACTTCAGTTCAATTTCACTGCTGAATTTCCCTCTGGAAAATCTAGGTAATATATAAGTACAGTAATTGTGATTCAATGAAGAAGAGATCATCCATATTTATTAATAAAGCTGTTGAATAGACTTTTTTCATATTAGTCATCGTGGCAATTCAGTACCTAAATATACAATTGTTGTAAAAATATAAACATTTTGATTGGATGATCTAATTTTAAGACACCACTAGAATATTTTCTAATAATCGATTGTCGTATTAAGTAGTTTCGTATTATTATATGCAATAATTGTAATCTGTGATAAATATTATCTATTATCATTATTATTTTATCTCATAACAAATTAGAATTTGCAACTCTCTCACCTCGTTTCCATCAATGTATAACACCACTCCTGTCTGATTAACGAAAACAAACAAATTAATATCTGCCGAATCTTTGCTTGAGTTCTTAAATTCTTTCTTCAACGTCTCCAGGGTATTGCCTGAACCGATATATTTGGATTGTTGGATACTCGTAGTTAACGCACTTGAGATCCTCTCACTTTTCAAAGAATGATTAATCGATTCATTTGAAGCAACTTCTTGCACCAATAAATTCGAGGAAATATTTGAAGAGATAGGAGTTTTCAATTCCATCTTCTTCATCGTGTGCAATAATTCTTTGGATTCAACTGGATCGAGAGTGAAGTTGGACGGTAATTTCAGAAGAAGTGGTTCAACGTGCTGCTCGGTCGTTCTTTCAGAAATTTGGTCACTTTTTAACTCCGTACCACCTTTTTTATGGTTAGATAAGGTCGAAGAATGATTTCTGGCATTTGAAATTTGGGCAGATTTATAACTACCAGTATTTGATACTGTAGTTGTATCATATACATTTTTTGAAAGTGGAATACCTTTTCTATAGTTTAGAGTATTAATGTTAGCGTGAGTGATTTCGATGTAGATACATATACAAATGATCACTTTAATAATTATTTTCTGATTCAAGATTTTTTGAAGATAAACCATTTCAAATTCAGTAAATTACCGCTTTTAGCTTCATTCCACCATTTAAACTATTAAGTCGAACATGTTACCTTCAATAGAGTAAAGTACAAACTGGAACAGTTTTAGCAATAATTTTATCCACTCACATTTACGGCAAGTTTTTCCTCATAGAATCTTTTTCCTCATCAGTATATAATCTAGTATGCATAGATATGAGACTTCCATTTATTTCAAATTTACTCATTCTATAAATTATGTTAACTAGAAAATAAATAAGATGACTTTTTCATCAATTTACATTATTTCGTTCATGCAATAATAATTTCAACTGTTATCCTATATCATTTGTATTCATGCAACCAGCTGACTGAGAACATGCTCCATAATATTTTATTATTGCTCTAATGTAAATACGGTAAAAGTAAATGAAATAATATGTTCAAAAGAAGTTAGTGTTATTTAAAGCAATTAATTAAATTAGTTGTATATGTATAACGTGCTTCACAAATACAATGCCTGCTGCAAAACAATGCCGAATATTAATTTTCTGCAATATTATTTATTGAATAAAAAATCATACGTAAGCATGTTTTTAAAAGCTACTTTAAAAAATGAAAAAGTCAACATTATCACACGTAATTTTACATCTGAACATCAATTACTGGCATAATATTGTAAGTTTACTATTACAGTAAAACTTCTCTATAGTGGACTCCTCTATAGTGAATCTAGAGTCCTGAGTAAGAGAACTATCCCATATAGTGAAGACGCCATTAGTTTTCTAAAAATAATGGGCCATTACTTTAGAAAATTAATGGCTATTCATGACAGACTAAAGAAAATTTCTTCACTATACAGGATAGTTCTCATACTCATGACTCTACATTCACTATAGAGGAGTTAAACTGTACAATGCTTTGGTTATTCCAAACATCAAGGCATTTAAGATAGCCCCACGACACAATTTGTTGACTATATCATCTCCGTACATTGCTGGTAAATATTTTCGAATTGTTCCCTCTCTCTTGACGTGTCACGGGAATTGAAATTCTCTTTAGCGACAAAAATGTAATAATTCTTTTAGTGCAATTGAAAAAGCGATGGCTAGTTTCGGAACTTGATTTGACTCCAAATTGCCAAAAATATTGATGCGATTCCTCCAAAGTTTCCAATTTTCACCGCAACTTTTTATTTCTTTTATTGGACAAAATATTGCACAATAAATGATGTATTTTTGATTCACTTAGCACAGTGATGTATGATTCCTCTTTGGTAATAACTATTATATTTTTATGAAATCATTGAACACGACTTGTTGAAATATAAACTATGGATATTATATGAAATGTGTATTATTATTTTACATTTAGGGTAAATTACGAATTATCGGTAGGTTCCACATTTTCGGTCATGTAAGAAAAAAAAGATGTAATAATTGTTATTTGATTTGTATTTCTTATTGGTTACCTGCAGGTATCATGGATACCAATTAAAATTATATAACTATTATTATATCGATTTTTATTATATGACCGAAAATGTGTAACTGACCGATAATTCGTGACACATCCTATCACTTGTTTTTAACCACAACCACAATTCTAACCTATCACAACGTTGTCACTCTACTATTACTGTTCACACGGTCGTGTCCTCAATATGTAAATATATCTAATAAAATGTAGTGATAGATAAAAGACGCGAAGTGTTAAAGCCGAGGTATAAACTAGCCACATCTTCCATGAAATAAATCTATTGAATATATCTATGCATGAAAAAAAAATTATCTATAAATATTATATATTAGTAGTTTGTATTAGTTATATATTTACAAGCTTTTTTTTCATTGCATCTCATCAATAAACTTCTATGCGATAAATCTCAAGTACTTCTAACACAGCTACTGCCATCACTTAAACATAGATAAAGTTAGGCAATTAAGCGCATGCTGCATACAGTGAACGCTGCAGAGTGATTTGCAGATAACAGACTACTGTGAGTGGTCAGAGGGAAGGCTATACCTCACTCTTTGGATCAGTTTGTATCGAATGTTACAAGAGTAAACACTATAGCCTACATAAAGAGTAATTGAACAGAAGTTTCTGAAAGACTCTTTACTTAATGGTGCAGTTGTGTTGTATTTTACCTCCTCTGGTATAGTGAATGAAATGAATGAGGAAAAGAATGATAAACCGTTAGATTTTGTTGTGACTTATGATGGTGATAATTTGAATTTCTACTCTAATAAAGATGTTGATAATAGTAAGGTTATCAATGACAAGGAAATTGTTTGCTCACTGAAAGCGTCTTCTGTGAAGAAATTTGTTGAAATCATTGATTCTGAACCACCAGCAGCCAATTTCGAGAGCTCTTTTCTCAAAAAAGAAAGGGAAGATGCGACCCAACATGAGTTTCAGAGAGATACAACGGCTGGACATGAGTGTAAGGGTGATTTATCATCGTACATTCCTATTAGACCGGAAAAAATATATTCAATTCGTACACCTAATAGGAAGCCCTTTGGTTCCCTCTCCGCTGCCCCAGCTGACAAATCACGAGTGACAGTTTGCTCTTTGGTGCAAGATAACAGTGGCTACCAACAGGGACTTCCTTTAACATCCCAACAGCCAAAACTAAATGAGCAGAAGACAGATTTACGGCAGAGCTGCAGAGATCGTGAGCTGAATGAAGTTACTTATCAAGTTTTCTCAACGGCCCAAAATAATGAGACGGATTTTAACCCTTGGAAAGATAAACCGCGCAAGAGTATAAACACTCCAATTTATGAAAATTTGAGCTATACTTCTAGCGCAGATGCTGAGAAAAGTAATTTCACGATTCACGATGCATTTAACAACAATGATAATGTCTCTCTCTCGGCTGAGAAGATTAAAAGGAACGAAAATGAGAAGGATAATTTGTATAAGTGTAATACACACGCTAGCAAACATGGTGGTGCTCTCAAGACTGGGAATGATAAACCTTCTTCTATTGTTAGAAATAGAACATTACCCAGTTCTAATAGATATCACACACTCAACCAAATGCAAACAACGCTAAAAAGAAAACACAGTAAGCCTGTGATAGAAGTTAACAGAAATGTCCGAAAACTTATGAGGAATTATGAAGACAGTTTGCCTGCTGAGACAGAAGCTTCAAATGAGCAGATTAACAACTGTGAACAATTGGTTGTAAGAAGGAATGGTGAGACTGCAACGAATAAAATGAGTGTGAATTCTGAGACATTGGACAATAGAGGCAATAAGAAACCGTCTGATTTGAATATGAATTTCACAAAGTGTTTTACTAAAACTTTAGGCAAAAGTTTGACTGAATCTGAAGAAATAGTCCGTGCCAATAAATTGAAATTATGTTCTCCTAAATTTTATAAAAACTTGCAGGACTTGAATCAATTCTACGACAGAATAATTAACGACATTGATAGCTGCAAAGCAGATAGTTTCAACATTGCAGCACAAGATCAAATTGAGAGCGACATGAGGGAGTATTGCCGCAGTGTTGAGAAAATAAAGAGAGACGTTAAAAAAGACCGAGAGCAGTGTGAAGACATTGACACGGCGTATGGCACTACTAACGAAACTCCTAACATGGAACTTAAAGTAACAGCGGGTTTAATTTCAAATGACAGTCAAAGTAAGAATATAAATGTACTTGATGTTAATGAATTAAGTGAGACCCAAAATCACTATTCAGTTGATTCTTTAAAAGAAAATCAAGAAAAGATTAGCTCAACTTTCGACATGAATCTTAAAGATGATGCATCAAAATCAGTAAGGAGTAAATCTTCAGATGATTATTCTCTATTTAAGCAAAGCTCTATCAAATCTTTCTTCACTTTAAAAAGATCAGAAAATAAAATATATCAATCACTCACTGGAGATAAGCAGGCGACGAAGGATAATAAATTCTTCAGTCTGCGTAGAAAAAAACGCAAGCTGAAATCAGATGGTGACACGGAAAAGAAAAGAAGTTATGACGCTGCAGCAAGAAAGATAGACATAATATCTTCGAATCAACAGAATATTGGAGTCAATGAAACGGAAGAGAGTATTTCTACAGAGCCCACAGGGCCGATATTTGACGATCAGAAACCAATGATTTCAGAAGCTGGAAAAATAAATGACAAAATCGATGGGGAACTAAGTACTTCGTACGCTGCTTACTCCGATATGAACATCGTCGAAGACAACGGTTATGGGACCGGATGCGTAACTACTGATAGAAGTGAGAATGATTATGAAGAACTGAAAATGAATAGAATGAGAGTTCAGTATGAACCGGTGCAGAATTTGAATATGAATAGTAGAAATAGGATGAGTAAATCGAAATATTCTCATGGAGATGAACCAATTTATGTTGTGCCAAATGGTTCAATTGACTATCGAAATCCCTCTAAAGTTGCATCACCTAAAACTAGAAAGATATCTTCCAGAAGCATTTCAAATAATAATTATGATTCAGTGGAAGAATCAATAGCTGATCTTGGTTCGAAAACGTCCCCCTACTCTGTTAGTTCTATAAATTATGAACCCCGTCACACATGCATAATTGATGGAACGCTTCAAACTCGGTCACTGTCATCTGCTTATGGAACTGGTACATCACAGTCCTCTGTAACTTCTTCTTTAGGAAGATTCGATTTAGAAAATCCTTATTCAATGAACATCATTAAAGATTCAGGACCCTCGAGTCATTACCTGCAACACTCAAAATCTGTCAAAAAATCAAAAATACCCCCTCCGGTTCCTCCTAAACCATTGAAATTGTTAAAATACCGTAAAATGTCGGATAAATATTCCAAAAGCCTTCCTGACAAAAAAACAGATGTACAAGTCGAAACAAATCCTGTTGTACGTCGAGAGCTTGTAAATTGGTCGCGTGAAGGACAGCAAAATGAAGTGGAGGTTAAAGTCAGAGAAAATATAGGAGTTACAATAGATGACATCTACAGCACAGTATATGACACTAAAGTTGTTCCTGTGAAATCTTTCCTACACGATAGCGACTATGCTGTAATTAAACCTAAAGGAAAATTTAGTAGATCTTTCAAGCAAGACGCTAATACTCAAACTGATGAGGTTATTCAAGAAGGCGGAAATAGAAATGAAAGTTTTTCTGCCGAAAATCGTTCGAAGTCCTTCGATCGAAAGTCCTCTCGTAAAGTATTACTTCCACTTCGGCGGTTTTTTTGCGAGGATGGCACCGCAAAGAAGAGTTTCAAGAGAAATAAACAGAGCTCAATTTACGGTGTCAAAGTAAATAAAAGAAGAGGAATGAAATCTACCGAGTCTAATTTGAAGACTAAGAGCATTTTGTTCATGGATGCAAGTGAGCTGAAGAAAATGAATGAGAAGTCAGGTCTCATTCATTTAGAGGAGAGGAAGAATGCTGCGATTGATGAATCTGAAATAGGGACTAGAAAGGCAAATTTTTTTTCAGTGTTTCCACCCACAGCAACAGTAAATGTTAATGAATTTCATAGAGCTATCAATGAAATTTATTCAAGAGAGTTGGATGATTGTATGAATATTGAAGAATGTGAATTTGATCACAAAATGCAAGATGTAAAAGTGGAGAACAACCATGAAAATTGTGCTGAGAGTCCTTATGATGTTTGTTGCATTTGTCCAACTGAAATTTATTCGAATGAAACTCCTGATGAATTTACAGATTTCAGATTTCCAATCTATCAGGCGGACACATCTGACGATATTACTTTAAGCCAATCAGATGAAAAGGAACATGAAAATCCTGTGGACGATCTTCCAATGTCTCTTGCACTTTATTCTTCTTTTGAATACGAAACCAAGCCACCTAACTACTCCAATAATAAAGAAATCCATAACAGTGAAAAAAGAAGAGACCAAAATAGAAAATCCTATCAACTAAGAGAAATAAAATTGAATCTGAATACTGAAGGAGATTGTACCACATACACATTGAATGGTAAGAAACTGAAAAATAAAAACAGTCATCTTGTTGACAGGGTGGCATCTGGCAATCAATCTGTCGGTGAAAAACTCAAATCTAGGAAACAAAATCGAAAATTTCGAAAAGACAGACGAATACGAGGAAGGAACATCAAATGTAATTGTTGCATTCACAGTCAAATTGAAATCACTAAGACCATAGCAGATGATTCGAATGAAATAAATCGAAAGGGAAGTAATATTAATAAACGAGATATCATGGATATTCAACTTATGAGACTTATTAATAAGGTAAGTTTATTGGTTACACTTCTTTTAATTAAATTTGGAATTATATAAATTTTACTTCAAAACTAGTATTAAGGGTCGTACACACGTAGGGTTTTTTAAGTCTTTGCACCAGACTTTTTGCTAATCTCCTCCTACTTTTTCCACGAGAATATAACAAAAACGATGTAATTATTATTTATTTTAGTTGGTATCTATGATAACTGCAGGTATCATGGATACCAACTGAAATAAATAATAATTACATCGCTTTTTCTTATATTCTCGTGGAAAAAGTAGGAGGAGCTTAGCAAAAAGTCTGGTGCAAAGACTTAAAAAACCCTACGTGTGTACGACCATTTAGATGTGTATGATAAATTTTCAATATGTACTTCACTTTTCTCGTATTATACTGATCATAAGATATAAAGAATAATAATTTTTACTCCATTAATCGCATTAATTGACTCTTCCTTCATTATTATTCTATATTTCTAGCAATTATCATATCAAAAATATTTTATCTTGCTAATAAATTATGTAATAAATTTGTACATTTTATAATATCCAGTCTGACTATATGTATATATAGCAATTAGTTTGACTTTAGTGTAATAGGTAGCTGAATATCGTAATTCATTAATTTTGTATTCAAATTTGTATATTAAAGTCCAAACTATATTATAAAATACTATAAAGGTACGTTTTGCATGCAGCGATTGTTGCGATCATCGCTCAGCGATTATCGTCCAACAATAGGAATACATTGAATCATAGCTCGGCGGTAATCGCTAGTTGCAAAACAGCTCCATATGAATAGCATTGAACTTGTGATCAGCGATAATCACTAGGCGATGATCGCAATTAACAATCGCTGCATGCAAAACGTACCTTTAGGCTGTCAACTTGTGTCGTTCTTTACCGTTATTTGAACGATCGGTTAACTGACTGTAAATAACTCACATTTTTCTCTATACAAATAATAAATATACTAGACAAATTTATGTTTGTCTAGTATTATAATTTTGTATGAAACCATTTTGTTGAACGCTCGTGGGTAGGTAGAATTTGCTAATTGATAGTTTAGAATAAAAAACAAATATATATTTTGCCTCATTCCGGTCTTTTGTAGCTGTAAGAAAAATACCTCCACCTGCCCACATCAACTAGACATCAACTTTCATATTTCGATTTGGATCGCTACCAATTTATCTCAGCACATCTCTTCATTCTCTCGGTTTATGATCGTCACAGCCTTTTCTAATCGGTGAACTTCTGCAACAATATCCTAGACGTTTAACCCATGGCTATACCCTGTCACTTCGGGGTACGGTCAAGAGCCCCCCCGGTCAAGAGCCCCCCGGTCAAGAGCCACCCCGGTCATGAGCCCCCCTAGGTCATAACCCCCCCCCCCGGTCACGAGCCCCCCCCCCCTCCATGTTTTTATAATCCTTATTTACCTAGTTAAACAAATGAAGAACTTCTTAGATAGAAATAACTGAGAGTTGCTAATGTAGTTTGTTGTATCCGCTAAATTGTTGTACTGCACACTTCATGATTGTTTAATGACCTGGCAGGGGGGTTCGGGGGGCGGCACGCCCCCCGATATACATATATTTCATGTCTAATCAGTAATGAACTACAAAAATGTCAATAAGGATTAAATAATATAGGTAAATAAGGATTTAAAAACAGGGGGGCTCGTGACCGGGGGGGCTCATGACCGGGGGGCTCATGACCGGGGGGCTTATGACCTAGGGGGCTCATGACCGGGAGGGCTCTTGACCGGGGGGGCTTATGATCGGGGGGGCTCTTGACCGGGGGCTTATGACCTACACCCGTCACTTCGGATACTAGGTTTTATCGAAGGGAAATGTATTCTTGCTGCAATTTTCCACGATCATCCTTTGGAGGTGTCCTTCGGTCGTTTATTTAACTCTTCTCAAAAGGACAAATAACTTCTGCAATATTTATCAAAAGTAAATGTGAATCATGGTCAAACCGTTTACGATCCAATAATTCGAATCATCTTGCATTCATTTCTCAATCATGTTTCAAAATATATGTAGATTTGAACATATTCCAGCTTGTTAGAGCTGGTTTCTATTTGTCGGACTTGTATCATCTTGTCGGACTTGTATCAGCTTGTCAGAACTTGTTTCTACTTGTAGAAACTTGTTACTACTTGTAGAAACTTGTTACTACTTGTCGGAACTTGCTTCTACTTGTCGGAACTTGCTTCTACTTGTCGGAACTTGCTTCTACTTGTCGGAACTTGCTTCTACTTGTCGAAACTTGCTTCTACTTGTCGGAATTTGCTTCTACTTGTCGGAACTTGCTTCTACTAATGATAACATGTTTCATCTTGTTAGAAGCTGTTTCGTCAGTTTTTTACTTTATAAGAGACACTGAAATCTGTATTGATGTAATTAAATTGTCTGCATGTAATTCACAGCCAATTTAGGATCCATTTTCTTTACAATTCTAAGACATTGCAACTCTTAAACAATATCTAATAGGATAGAATATTTTAAATATATAATACATTGTAATAAAAGGCAATAATATTAAAAGGTAATCCAAATTATTGTATTGGAAACACCGCAGGTATCACCGTAGAAATCAGAAAATACTCCAATGAGAAGAGATCTGCATTTAATCTAATGTGGAAGATCCTAGAGTCTTATCTGCCAAGTTTATTTGTAAGGAGACTTATTCCTCACTATCATATTCCTAAAGTTTGAAACTCATTTCGAAAAGTGGGCAAGTTGGAGATTGGAAACATCTCCCTACCGATTGTCGCATTGGAAATTACGGCAAAAGTGCTGGACTTTTAAACTTCGGATATTAAACTAATTGATTGAATTCAATTTGTGGAAGTTATCACTTTACATAGTGTCGGACTGTGTTTTTTGTTCGAAAGACAATAGTTTTGAAAACAAGACTAATTATTTTTTTATAAATTGGGTCGTGTTGAGCTGGAAAATTATTTCCTAGAAATACATTCTGGATTTTGTATTTTTTCCAAATGTTTTTCTGAATTTTCTTTTTCTCGACGATTAAATATATTTGTTTTATTTAGGAAAAACTTTATCTCTGGGCATATATAATTTTATCCGGAAATATAAAATATATTTGGCTTGAGTACTTAATTTGATTGATCTGGAGATTGTTGTACCTAAATGATTATAGATTTTATAGGTGAATCCTGTTAAGAAAATGAAATTTATCTTAAATCTCACTTTATCAGAAAACCAATATTTTACATAAATTGTCATCAAGAATATGATTTTTTATTCAGATTCCACCATGAAAATGAAATTAGTATTATATTATATATTAGTTATATATAAATTAGAGTTTATCAGTTAATTCTGAACTGCTTTCAGTTCTATAAATTATAGTACTATAATAAGAAAAACACTGAAATGTTTTGCTAATCCCATTGACTGCCAAACAAGACCTGTCCATTAGAGTAACATTGGCTAGTGTGGTGATTAGCAGAAAGAAAAGAAACACCATCACAAACATCACTCTTCTAAAGATATTCAACACTCTCCTGAAGATGTTCATCATCACAATAATGTGATTGTTTGATATCAATAAGGTAATATGCTATATCAGCACTCATTGTTCTCCAATATGGCAATTTAATAACCATATCCCATGCTATCAGATGGTGTCAAACTTTGTCCCATTACCAATTAATGGGGAGAACAGGACAATTAGGACACACCAATTAGGACACACAATTAGGACATCCATTAGGGCGTTTGGGACACAAACAACTCTAGATATTAGGCGATGGTTTAATAATGAGAGTCCGTTATTCGAATGTCAATATGTTAGAAGAGAATTGGAAAACTCATTGATAACGCTTTATTGGATGAGAAATGTTATTGAATTGTCCGTGGATCTATTAAATATTCAGTATTGATTTATTCAAGACTGTATAATAGCGATTATTTTTTAAATATTTTTACATGAATTGAAGCAACTAAAATTTCATTACTTTTTTCATTGGATATATTTGTAAATAGTTATACTCTAACTTTTTTCTCATACGCCAAAAAGAACATTATACCAAGCATTAAAGTGAATAGTATTCTATAATTCACTGAGTATATTTGCAGTGTGTGTACCCCCAGAGTACTCCCTCAAGACACTAACGCACACAGGTAGCGTCAACGCGGGCATTGCCCCGCACTTAGAGAACAAGTCCAATTATCTCTGAAACTATTAAGGATAGAGAAGATCTGTAAGACGAAAAAGAAAGAGGTAGTCACTTATTTTATACATACAAAACGACTTAGCCCTATGACTAATGGGTTAATAGTTATTCAACTTTTTCTAAAAAAAATTGCTACTCTAGCAAACCGGGCAATAATCCCGCACCATTCAGGGCATTATCCCGCACTGCGGGGTAATGCCCTGCACCACTCCAGGCAATATCCTGCATTACAGGTTAATGGCCTGCAGCCTTATTAACATGGAAACTAATAGATCAATCCAAATTTGGATTACACCATCGTAAAGACTAGCTTCTATACTCTTGGAAACAATGTTAAACTACTTTGTTGCCATGTAGTCAATTTTGAACTAACCTGAAACAAAAAAGTAGGTGATATTTTAAAGTACACTAATTAACCTATAATATATCACAAACGTGATCAAATTTGATTGAGAATTGTGGATTCTGCAGCAAATCTTGCAAAATTATCTGTTTTTACGAATGCAAATGTTTGATGCATAATTTTATAGTGTCCTATTTAAAATATATTTCAAAATACTTACCGAAACCTAACAGGGATAATATTATTTGTCCTGATGGTTGAAAATCTGCTCTTTCCAATCCCGTAAACAGAAATTTAAATTTCTAAATTTTTTTGGAGATAAAGGGGGGTGCGGGGTAATGCCCGCACATTCCAGGTGCGGGGGATTTGCCCGCGTTGACGCTACTCATAGTTGGCAGAGGTCGCTACGCACCAAGACTCAGTTGGCGATTAGTATTTCAATGCTTTTATTTCAATTCTTTTCAACTATTAACAGAATTAATTATAATTAACAATTTATAGTTATTAGGATAATAGTGACATGGCACAGCGCATGTATGCATGCACTACCTCTAGATGTGGCTTAGCGCAAGCGCCTTTTATTTACCCCCAATTTCACCCCCACTGCCAGTGTAACGTACGCAGTTCATACAGAATACAATCAATGGAAAAACTTTGTGCCTATCAATCGTGTGTACATAAAATTTTGCACAGTACATTTATTTGATAAAAGCTATGAACTGACAAAAAAAACATAAAATTGCAAAAAGCTGGTTTCCTAAATATAAATTGTGTAGCGTATCCTTCGCACTCGGTCTTTTAGAGACCTAAATTTTGTCAGTGTGATTAGGGGTAAAACAGTAAAGATGAATTACTAAATATATATTAGAACTGAGATTTCACCTAATGACACTAAATTTTTTTAGAAATTGATTATAGAATGAAGAAACTATACAACTTCAACAGTTTTATTCTATGATTATTACCTTTACAAATAATGTTATTATGTATAATAGTGAGCTCATTTTTTCCAGATCACATAGATATCTATATCATTCCATGGTATAAATTCAATTATTCTTTCATTTACGCCTACATTGTTTATTACAGTATTGTCAATATACTTCTGACGTATTGATATTTAATTAAATTTCTCTGCTTTATATTTCAATAAAATTATTTCTTAATCTAAATCCTTTATATGCCTTAGATAAAATAGAATAGCCAAGAAAGACTATAAAATAAAGAGTATAGGAGAAGGGGGAGGGGGGGGGGGGCAGTATGATCCTTTTTGGGGCCAATTATACCCACCATTTTTGAGATTTCGCTAAATGGTCCACTTCAAGAAGTCGGGATTAGCGAAATCGGTGGCACGATTAGAGAAATAGTTTCAGCAATGGTTTTTTAAGCTGCTCATAATGGCACAGACTTTCTTACTCTGGTAAACCTTGCTATTGTATTTCAATATAGCAAAAGAAAACTACAAGCTTATAATGTTTTCCTGTTTGTCCTACTGGTTTTACATTCTAGGATTGTATGTACCAATTCCAAGAATTCTTCCCAATCTACATTTTAAAACCATCACAATGAAGCTGGCGTTTTTAGTTTTTTTTTCGGTATCATTAATATATGGAAAATTTTGTGTATGTTCAACAGAATAATATTTTAAGAATGAATGTTTATATTTTATATTTGAATCACTTAATAATTAGAGTACTTGTCTAACTACATAAGAAACGTGTTTAAATGATTGTAAACGTGTTTAACCCTAGAACGGTTACTCTCTAATTCGCTGAAGTCGTAGGTTAGCTAGTGAGAATTTTAGCTCAAATTAAATGATGAAATCAATTATTTTTTTAAATACAAAATGAAAATATTTCTTCTTTTTTCATTACACTTCTTTAAATGGAAGTTATAGATAAATAAGAACATTAGGAATATCTTTCCGAAATGTAACAAACGCAGAAGTTCCAAAAAAACTAAATTATGCCTAGTGAATTTCACTCTGATTGTAACGTTATTTGAAAGTATTTAATCGTCTTTGAACGCTTATTTAGTTATGCGCGAATTCATTTGAATTTGTTCCAACATATCGAAATGTTTTATACTTACGTTTGAAGGTATTTACTCGTGTTGTAACGTGTCTATCGTATATGCAGGTCAGTCTAGCTATAACTTCGCTCACTGAAGTTTGATGAAGTTTCAGTCGGTTTCTGTTGGTGAGACTTCTTAGATTGTCTCTCCAAGAAATGATTGGTAGAAAAATAGATGTTCTAGTCCACCTTCTTGTCTTGTAATCAACACAAAGTAGTAACATGTCTTTATATCTATGATAAAGTTACATTTGTATTACACTGAAAGGGTTACTATTCATTGGTCCGACGCCCCATTGGTCCGACGCCCCATTAGTCCGACACATTTGCAGTTTATTTCTGAGGAAACATAAAATATGATTTAACATGAACCCCTCTGCCAGGTCATTAAATAATCATGAAGTGTGCAGCAACACAAACCAACGGATACAACAAACTACATAAATATAAGAAATAAAGTCAAATAAGAGCAGAATATAAAATTTGAAAAATGGAAGAAAAAAAATATTATTTTACTATTTGGATTTTTTATTAATTGAATATACCAATCTAATTAAAAGTAACTTTTATTTTAATCTGAAAATAATACGAGAAATAACACAGAGATGTAACGGTCGGACTAATGGGGCGTCGCACTAATGGGCATCGGACAAATGGGGCATCGGACAAATGGGGCATCGGACAAATGGGGCATCGGACAAATGGGGCATCGGACAAATGGGGCATCGGACAATTGGGGCATCGGACAAAAGGGGTGTCGGACAAATGGGGCATCGGACAAATGGGGCATCGGACAAAAAGGGCGTCGGACTAATGAGACGTCCCCCCCTTAAGGAAGCATTATAATTACTCTATAGGGTCACTTCAGAATTATCAGTCAGATCCACCTTTTCGATCACACAAGAAAAAATATACAGTTTAACATTTTACCTCGTTATTTTAGATGATAATTTTATTTTTCATGATCGAAAATGTGGGACTGTATGCTAATTCATATCATACCATATATTATATATTCATTGACACAATCAACATACTTGATATATTAAATAAAATATTATAGGAAATAACAAAAAGTTTCATTATATTGTTTTATCTCATTAATAATTTGAGGGGCAACTTCATTTATAAAGGAATAAGATAATTAAATAATTATAATCATGGTTTTATATTCTCACCATTCACTAAATTATTTATTTCTGCTATTCTTTGTTGGCAATTTAATTTGATGTAACCACAATATAATAACTCTCTAATTACAATATTATGATATAGATGTATAATTGTATAGTATATACTATTATTATAATCAGTTAAATTCCTTTAAAATACATCAAAAAATGAAGTTTTAAACTCAAAGTCGGTTTCTAAAATTAAGAACTGAGGATTCCCCAGCACTACAATTGGTTCACGGTACATCCGTTAAATATTAATTTCTGGTGATCCATTTCCCCTTTAATAATTATCAAATTGTCGTTAAGATTTTCACTCATTTTTAGATAGTATTTCATTCTCATTTGCTACCTATTTACTCTCCAAACAATTCCCCCTTTACCAATTATCAAATAGTCCTGACGCCTTCTTTCCTACAGATCTTCAGAAAAGATTCTCCCCATCAAGATTCGTTTGATTTCCATATCAAATTTTATTCATTGGCTTTTCTTTGAAGAAGTCTTAATTTGGCGAGAAAGAAAATACAGGTGAGGCAGAAAATTTGTAGGTTTGAGTGTGTTGGGAATAAATTCAGATGAGTGTGATGTATAATGAGCAGTTAGTGAACTAATGAGACTCATAATCAGTTAGTGAACTAATGAGACTCATAGTCAGTTAGTGAACTAATCAGACTCATAATCAGTTAGTGAACTAGTCAGTCTCATAATCAGTTAGTGAACTAATCAGACTCATAATCAGTTAGTAAACTAATCAGACTCATAATCAGTTAGTGAACTAATCAGTCTCATAATCAGTTAGTGAACTAATAAGTCTCATAATCAGTTAGTGAACTAATGAGACTCATAATCAGTTAGTGAACTAATAAGTCTCATAATCAGTTAGTGAACTAATCAGACTCATAATCAGTTAGTGAACTAATCAGACTCATAATCAGTTAGTGAACTAATAAGTCTCATAATCAGTTAGTGAACTAATCAGACTCATAATCAGTTAGTGAACTAATCAGACTCATAATCAGTTAGTGAACTAATCAGACTCATAATCAGTTAGTGAACTAATAAGTCTCATAATCAGTTAGTGAACTAATCAAACTCATAATCAGTTAGTGAACTAATCAGACTCATAATCAGTTAGTGAACTAGTCAGACTCATAATCAGTTAGTGAACTAATCAGACTCATAATCAGTTAGTGAACTAATCAAACTCATAATCAGTTAGTGAACTAATCAGACTCATAATCAGTTAGTGAACTAATCAGACTCATAATCAGTTAGTGAACTAGTCAGACTCATAATCAGTTAGTGAACTAATCAGACTCATAATCAGTTAGTGAACTAATCAGACTCATAATCAGTTAGTGAACTAGTCAGTCTCATAATCAGTTAGTGAACTAGTCAGTCTCATAATCAGTTAGTGAACTAATCAGACTCATAATCAGTTAGTGAACTAATAAGTCTCATAATCAGTTAGTGAACTAATAAGTCTCATAATCAGTTAGTGAACTAATCAGACTCATAATCAGTTCATGAGCTAATCAGACTCATAATCAGTTCATGAGCTAATCAGACTCATAATCAGTTCATGAGCTAATCAGACTCATAATCAGTTCATTAGCTAATCAGACTCATAATCAGTTCATGAGCTAATCAGACTCATAATCAGTTCATGAGCTAATCAGACTCATAATCAGTTCATGAGCTAATCAGACTCATAATCAGTTCATGAACTAACCAAACATAGAATCTAATTCCTAGTCCCTCCACATTCTCTGTTTCCTTCATTCCGAGTTTTAGGATGAAATATTATTAGTTTTTTTTCCTTTACAGTTCGTTAGGAGTTTCATTAACTCTCTACTGCCTCACTGTGACATAATTAGAGTAATTCTACAGTGTGCGGATGTGAGGCATTAGGACACTGAATTTAATGTTCGAAAGGGGATTTACATTCGTATTGGTGGCTGTGTGTCATTGGGACACTGAATTTAATGTTCGAAAGGGGTATTTACATTCGTATTGGTGGCTGTGTGTCATTGGGACACTGAATTTGATGTTCGAAAGGGGTATTTACATTCGTATTGGTGGCTGTGTGTCATTGGGACACTGAATTTAATGTTCGAAAGGGCTATTTACATTCGTATTGGTGGCTGTGTGTCATTGGGACACTGAATTTAATGTTCGAAAGGGGGATTTACATTCGTAATGGTAGCCTGTGTGTCATTGGGACACTGAATTTAATGTTCGAAAGGGGGATTTACATTCGTAATGTTGCCTGTATGTCATTGGGACACTGAATTTAATGTTCGAAAGGGGGATTTATATTCGTAATGTTGCCTGTGTGTCATTGGGACACTGAATTTAATGTTCGAAAGGGGGATTTACATTCGTAATGTTGCCTGTGTGTCATTGGGACACTGAATTTAATGTTCGAAAGGGGGATTTACATTCGTAATGGTAGCCTGTGTGTCATTGGGACACTGAATTTAATGTTCGAAAGGGGGATTTACATTCGTAATGGTAGCTGTGTGTCACTGGGACACTGAATTTAATGTTCGAAAGGGGGATTTATATTCGTAATGTTGCCTGTGTGTCATTGGGACACTGAATTTAATGTTCGAAAGGGGGATTTACATTCGTAATGGTAGCTGTGTGACATTGGGACACTGAATTTAATGTTCGAAAGGGGTATTTACATCCGTAATGTTGCCTGTGTGGCATTGGGACACTGAATTTAATGTTCGAAAGGGGGATTTGTATTCGTAATGGTAGCTGCGTGTCACTGGGACACTGAATTTAATGTTCGAAAGGGGGATTTACATTCGTAATGGTAGCTGTGTGACATTGGGACACTGAATTTAATGTTCGAAAGGGGGATTTACATGCGTATTGGTGGCTGTGTGTCATTGGGACACTGAATTTAATGTTCGAAAGGGGTATTTACATCCGTAATGTTGCCTGTGTGGCATTGGGACACTGAATTTAATGTTCGAAAGGGGGATTTGTATTCGTAATGGTGGTTTGTAGTTGACTATGTGATATTTACTAGTTATTTTCACATCAAATTACCCTAATAATCTATTTTGACTTAACTTTTTAAAATAATAATATGTTTTGGTCAATGTAATATTCTTTCGCTGTTTTTGTTTCAAGATAAAAATCCTCTTTTTAGATTAGACTCTAGAGTATCGATTGAGTTTGGTATTTTTTGTACTAAATTTCCGTTTGATAATCATTTTATTTCACAAAGAAGAATTCAACCATAAATCACTTTCAATACGAGTCAAAATTTTTGGAGAAATGTCATTGTGTGAAATGTGGATCAATGTGACCAGAAAAGAAAATTTCAAGTAACTAGCACATTTCTCTTTTTTTATACATATTGTAAAACTTCAAATTTTATTGAAATAATGTGCAATAACAATTAAATATTCGACGATATAAATCAGTTTCCTTTACCTTATCGTTCACCGGATTAATTTTCAATAACAAAATATTTAATAAAATTATAAGTTAGTAATATTTGAGCCCTATTTCAAACCTGGTTCGTGTCTATTTTCCTCTCTAATATATTTACGGAAGGCAAAAGTATTGCGGAAAAATAGTTCTGCAGAGCATGACATGAGTTTTGATCAACATTCCTGATGTGATGAATTATGCATATGCATTTTCATCACACTTAACACCATCAAAGTATTATATTTCTACAGTTGGTATTCATACCATACATGGGAATATTTTAGGCATAATAATAAATCAAGGAAAAAACTAATCCTGAATAGATTGGAATTTGAAAGATATGTTGATTTATACAATTGTTAACTTTAATTATTTATTATTCTTGTTCTATTCTACTTCATCTCAATACTTATATAATTATTTCATATAGGTATGTACTGTAAAAATAATCATTTTATTGTAAAATATCCATTTTATTGTAAAATATCCATTTTATTGTAAAATATCCATTTTATTGTAAAATATCCATTTTATTGTAAAATATCCATTTTATTGTAAAATATCCATTTTATTGTAAAAAATCCATTTTATTGTAAAAAATCTATTTTATTGTAAAAAAATCCATTTTATTGTAAAAAATCCATTTTATTGTAAAAATTTTTTTTATTATTTTATTGTAAAAATATAATTTATTGTAAAATATCATAACTGCAGAAAATATCGTTGAGAGTTTTCAGTAGGTAATGTCCGACGAAAGACTACAGAAAGTGTTTTGAATTTATGAAAAATTACGATTGTATTTACATCGAATCATTCATCGCGTTGGATAGGTGATCTGTTATCTTCGATTGCAATCGCCAATCGAAAGCAGACGATCTAGGTTTAAAATTTCTCCAATGGGGACTGTGTTCAGATTTAGTGATTTACCCTATAGAGGGTAACCCACTAAAAGGACACCCAACTGTGAATTAATATCAATAAATATTGTTTATAAATGAATATAAATTAGAGTACAAGTAAATTTATAAATTAGATATTTTTTATTTGTATTCATTGTACCACCGTCGATCAGTGCTTGCTGAAGATTAATTATTTATGTATAAATTAAATATTTATATTATTTAAAAGTTGTGTACACTTTTTTGTGGGTTACCCTGTATACTCATATACTAACGCTTTTAAAAAATAATAATAAAGGTACTATTATCGCAATGTCACACGACTCTGAGGAAATTATTGCTAAACCTATTTCATATGTAGCCATGTTACGCGACGCTTTTGGAGCGTTGAAAACGCTGTAAAAAAGCTCGTGTGACGGGGCCCTAATAGCGATCGGTTTAATCTTCAATGTGGGTCAAAACAACAAATATCTCCTTTACGGCGAATAGATTTCCAACAGTTTATGGGTTCAAACAGAGTATAGTATTTAGACAGGAAATTGGTAATAACAAAGCCCATCAATGTGTATTTATTGGCAAACTTTCTCCCTGAAATTCAAACGGTTTCGACCATGTCGACACACTCGACTGAATCCACGTCTCAATTGAACGATTGAACCAAATCTGTATGTAGCGGAACTGAAAATAACAATTAGGCGATTGGCGATATTTCATATAAATAATTTTATTTAATGATATCAAATATAGTTTCCTTCGAAAATGTTGTTTATTTTTTCAGTGTTCCTATTTTACTAATTTCATTATTATTAAGAGATTATTTAAACTGAACGTTAAAAAATTTTCAGGTCTCTAATTCGAACCAGGATGTATAATTTGTATATGTATTAAGAAACATGAAAAGAGTTTTCAACGTTGAGTTTCAATAACCTCTTTATAGTATGGATTTCCCGTTTGAATCTTTTCAATGAAATATTTTATTATTTTGCACCCCTTTCGTCCATCTTGAAGTCCATATGCTTTATTTCGTCCATATGCTTTATTTCGTCCATATGCTTTATCTTTATATTATTTGTGAATACGTTCCCCACCCTATTGATTATAATTATATAAGTAATAATAGTATTCGGAGAAACAGCTAGTTTCCAATATAAATATTTAGGATTCATATTAATCGATTCAAATTACCTTAGCCTATTTCTCAGTATTTCTTGTAAATGCATCTGACAGCTGACTAATATAGAAACAGTCGTTACATCTCGCCGAGAAAAAGGACAAATTACCAATATGAGCAATAGTAAAAGCGTTTATTTTTATGTAAATAAATAGTTTTGCTTTGCAATAACGATTTACATTGACCAAAATTATCATAATAATATTTATATACCGTCTAAAAAACGTGAATCCGTAATGATTCTTTGTTTGTTTACTAATTGTAATACTAGAAGATTTTTTAAAATTGGTCTGGGTACACGATGATAAATTTGTAAGATTTGAAAATAATAGGAAATCAAATAAACTGTGAATTGATAAATTAACAAAGCATGCGGAGGCTATTTTTTTTATAGTTTTCATCAATCTCTTGCATGAATTATTACTGACAAATTCTTTTGCTGACAGACAAATTTATGACATGAATAACTATACATTTTTAATTCATCAAATACTATTAATACTATTAATATTAATCAAATTATTTTTTCTTCGATTTCAAAATTCATTAAATTTCCTCTGATGATAATATTTAATTAATGTTTAATTTCTAATTAAACTATATTTCGTAAATTTAGGGGACACTTTGTTATGCATATTATTATCCCTTGGTAAATTAATTGATCAATGATTATTATTATCACAGTGATAATTATTGATGAATCTACTTATTACTAACATGAACAAAAATTATTTCTCTCTAAAGTATATAAAATAGTATTTGAAAGCATTTTAACTCCTTCAAATCTGCTACCACTGAATAAATATTTAAATTATTAAACTGATTATTTGGATTACAAGCAATTTCAAGATTTAAAATCTTATAGCACTATAGAAAAGTGTCTTGTGCATTTTAATGCTAATAAAATGATTAATTTCATTATAGACTAAACATTTAATGAACAGTTTAAGTTTGTGTAATATGACTTGATGCCAAAATTTACAGTATTCTACAAATTTTATATATGGTGTAATATTCAATTAATGATTTACCTAAATCTGCGGGTACGAACCAGTTGATAGTTATATTATGTAAATTTCTATAGGTTATAACTCATTACTTTTATAGCCTAGTTCAGTATCAGTCTTATTTTAGTTCCCTCCTGAAGCATGCATATAAATCACCACAAAGTCATCCATCATAGATGTGGTATCACCATTCCGGTCTTATCAAGATGAATATTGTAGGGTCAAGGCAGATAGGTTGAGACAACAATCTTCACACTGTGCATGAAATATTGCACAGACTATGAATAAAATAAACTAAAACTCTTTTCTGTTTCGCAATAAAGTAAGACAACCAGTTTATCATTTTTAACGTGGCAACTAAAACGTTTGATGGATTATTCTATAGATTTATTTATTAGTATCTTTATAGGTTTTATCATAATAGGTTTTTCGTAAAAGTATTAATTGCAGATATCTGTAGTAGTCGTTTTGAATTATCTTGCTCTAATATATTATATGGTGTTTAAGAAATTTTGCCTAATTTTGCCGAATACTAATTCTTGCTCGTCATACTGTTGATTAGATAATTTATATTTAAAAACAATCATTAGCGTGTGTATTTAGAATTGGGTGATCTGATACACAGAAACTTGTTACTAATCATTGCCTGTATTTGTCATTTACTGTTTACATCGCAAATCTATTCATAGGCAATTGTCTTTTAATAATGAACTGTTCTTCTTCTTTAGATTTCAATTTCCAGGTCCACAATTCGATTTGTTGTTAGATGAATATTAACTTGAGACCAACCCTATCGTTCTCTAAATTACCGACTGGGAGTATACCTAAGTTCCTAAGTGTGCTTGGCGTTAGTCTAGCACCACTTACTGAAAGTGGCGAACGATGTACCTAAATATAGTCCTAATTACAGTCAGGGATTAAATTGCAGTTGCTATAATCGAGAACAGCAACCAATTTCCAAAATAAAAATTAATCCTATTACAGAATTTGATTAAGTGTTAATGAATAATAATTAGGTAGTTTATAGAACGTTTTATTTTAATTTTTGTTTCGGAAGCTTGTGAATTGCATTATTCAAAATGCCTACTTAAATTAAATTTAAAATGAAAATGTGGTTTGAATGAAGGATTCAACCAGTTCGAATCTCGTTCGATTATGAATATTTCTCCTAATGACTGACTCATTACGTATGCAAACCATGTTTAGAGCAATTAATAATATCACACTTGATTAATTCAATTGAATAGAAGGTAGAGTTTTCAGCCGTATTTTCATTTTAACTTCATTAGTTACTTAATTTGATATTCACGGTATAACTTCTAAAATATGAGCTACCTAATTAGGTTTGGACAGAAGTCCCCTGACAAATTAGGTGTCAACTATTTCATTTGTTTTGTTGAATCAGAGCGAATTTTTAAACGAATCTAAACCAATTTAATTCTAGGTGGCAAGTAAAGATAACGGACCAAGGAAAGTTTAACGAACCAAGGAAAGTTTAACGGACCAAGGAAAGTTTAACGGACCAAGGAAAGTTTAACGGACCAAGTAAAGTTTAACGGACCAAGGAAAGTTTAACGGACCAAGTAAAGTTAACGGAGCAGAAACGGACCAAGTAAAGTTTAACGGACCAGAAATTAAGCTAGTAAAGATAGCGGACCAGAATTTATAAAATACTAAAGCAAATATTTTATAAATATACAACCTTATAAATGATAATATTTATGATTATCCATTAATTTTGCATATTTTTCAATCGAAAGAATCGATAAAAAGTGATCCATTTTGAAGTGATACCTATTATGTGGTATCTATTATTCCAAAAGTAAAGTTAACGGACCAGAAATGAAGCTGGTGAAGATAACGGACTCTGGTCCGCTATCTTTACTTGCTCCAATTCAAGAATTCTGATAAGTTTCCTTGAAGGAAAAAAAATTCAAGCATGTATTATTTTTGAGAAAAATATAATGGCTAATCTAAAAAAAATCCAAAATAGAATAGAAAAAATTCTGCACCATTTTTAACTATATATTATCCTCTATATTGTCCTCTATATTATCCTCTATATTGTCCTCTAAATTATCCTCTAAAATATCCTCTATATTATCCTCTAAATTACTTTGTATTACTGCACTTAATTCAGGACAACTTTTGATATTAGAAATTTAATGGTAAAACCTGCGAATTTATTATATCCAATTAAGTCTGAACAAACCGTTTGCTGTTGAAGTTAGTTGGCATGTCCGACCCAAATGGAGTTTTTATTGTATTCTGCATCGACATGCTCGATTATTAATTTATTCAATGCCGTAAAACTGATTTTTGGACATTTGTATTAATAATGAACAGTTTTGTCCAAATTATTTGTTATCACATTCAGATCTTTTTTATATGTAAAACCTACTATTTTTCGACAAAAATGCTCTTTTTCTGCATTAACTATAACATTTGCTAATTTCAACATTGCATTTATATCTGTACCTGCTTTTAAACTGCATTTATATCTTATTAAAATATTCCCTTTATAATTTCATTAAATTTTTATACAGGCATCCCCCGCTGTAGTTACCAAATCACGACTCAGTTTAGTTACTAAACGGTAACTAAAGCGAAGCAGAGTAACAAGAAATTTATAATTGTTACTCCTTGAATATATATCTCATTTTCTATGAGTTATAGAAAGAAAATTTGTTATAGAATTATTAGAGTACTACGTATATAAGCATATCAATAATAATATACAGTCTTTAATTGTTTGTGACTGTGATGAAAAAGTTTAAAGTCGTGCATTTATTAAATGTTTTAAAATTCATCCATAGCTTAACTCTCACTCAGTATAGGTGAATGATTAATAGATACTTAGACTTCTATAATTATTGAGCTACATTTAACAAACTGCAAATTTATGCTCTATGAAATGTTTTTGGTAGTAGGGTACTAAGTTCCAAGTTATTGGTTGGTTCTACAATTTCGGACACGTCAGAAAAGAGAATATTATAGTTATTATTTAACTTCTATTCTATTTTATATCATGGATATCAATTGAAATAAAAGTTAAATAATGATTATTATATAAAGATTTTCACATGTTCGAAAATATGGAACCGTGCAATAACACGGAACTAACCCTAAAATAGGACATGTTGAATTTCTGAACCAATTGCTTCTAATAACCTCATCTGGATTACAATTTTGATATTTTTTTGGTAACCGTGAAATAATCACAAAAAATTCTCTCCGTTTTCTATGTCTACGAACGGTCCTTATTTCGAAACATGACTCGAAATAAGTACCACTTATATTAAACTGAGTTGTACTTAAAGCGAGGCCTCCTGTATCGTATATGATTTTGATCGATTTTCGGATATAATTATTGTTGATCGATAGAAGTAGTAAAACAACTAATATGGTGAGTATTGCAATGTTTGATGGCTTGGCAATTTGTCAATTATTTGTCAATTTGGTACTGTAGAACTCCTCTAGAATGTAGTGTCCTGAGTAAGGAAGTAGTATATATAATGAACAAATTTTCTTGAGCAAAAGGGTACCAACAAATATCAAGATCATTGGAGAAAACATATCAAGATCGAAGAATGGGACAAGATTATTAGCTGGTAGCTTTTGATCTCCATAAAAGAAATATAGTATAAAATTACATCATGTTTCTTTTATGTACGAATACCTAGCTTTTTCACCAGTAAAAAGAAATGAAAAAAAACTTCCATTTCGGTTAGAATTGTTAATCATATTATTACTATTATTCAATTGTATTTAATTTTATACTAAAAATGTACCAACATTTGTTAAGTCTTTCACATACATTAAGACACAATTTTTCATGTGTATGAATATTCATTTCCCTCCACAGCAGGGACAGAGTGATATGTTAATATGATTTGAAAATGTTAATTAAATTTCCTATCATGTTGTTATTTACAGACACTTCCTCATCTTGAACATTATGTGCAAAGCCCATTGTAATGAGGAAGACAATTTTCTCAGCACATTTTATATTAAACAGAGAAGAGGGCTGTAAAGCCAGGCAGAAATTCGCACAATTCAAAGGCTGGGATTTGCCGTGGGAAATATTTCCAGATCTTTATAATCTCGATTGGAATCCTTTGAGAGAATTTAACACTTTAACGTTCATAATAAATTCAGAGACGGAACAGGTAGATCCTGCCTCACAGGTACATTGTGTATAGAAAGTCAAAATAAAAAGGATAGGGAAGTCACTTGTTAGAAGAGGATTACAGAACTGCAATAGAAATTGATATGGTTATTGCATGCAGTTAAGATTGATGTTGAATGTTGTAAAGGATGACACGAATTAATTTCAGTCAATGTGAGTTTCAGAATATCTACCAAAGCGCTAGGTACTCTCCAGGGTACTTTCTTATTCTCATTATGCTTTGCTTATCATAACAAGTCTCTTATATTCGATTAGAAGAATTTACAACAGTAAAACAGTGGAAGATAATATGCCTTACATTATTCTACATAACTTACTCTAATTAACTGGAACGATTATTTTATGCATAAATAGTTCTTCAAAATTGCAATATACTGTGAGGGAGAATTATGGTGGGATCTGCGATTGTTAAGAAGGGACCCTAGAAAATCTTCTATGGCTACCAAAACATGTCGCAGTACCAAACTCTATGACTGCGTGACTTTTTTTTCTTGATTTCTGGTCGGTGTCGGCTTGGTTCCAAAACACACTTCAGGGCAACTCATTCCGCTCAACAGCGCCGATAAATTCTCCCTTTGAACTCCACCAAATATTCCCAAATGGAGGAAGGAGCCAAGTACTACATTTTGGTCTCTTTCGACTCCATTGGCAATGAGGAATAAATTCAGGACTCCATAAAATGTTTGTTCACATTAACCTGATTTGTAGTGCGCCATTAAAGGACTTAGTATTCAAATTGAAATCGGTTCGAAGGACCATTACAAAGCTAAGATATTCGGCTAATACCTATGAATTATAGTTTCTTCTAAAGCCGGAGAATTTTCGTTTACGTGTAGAATAAATTCACTTGATTTGCTACGGTCACAAGTGAATTAATTACGAGTGGTGTAAGATTAAATTTTATATTGCAAAACTATATAGATTATAAATTAGATCAAGCAGCACCAATTAGTTGAATTGGGTTGATAATATTCAAAAGAGATTTATCACAGCTTCATTAATTGGGCACTCTTGATTTATGAAAGGGGGAAATTCATCGAGAAATAATTGTCAACGCGCTGTAAATATATATTCTTGTGAGTGAAGAGGAAAGAGGAATGAAAGGAAGAAGAAAGAGGAATGAAAGGAAGGAGAAAGAGGAATGAAAGGAAGAAGAAAGAGGAATGAGAGGAAGAAGAAAGAGGAATGAGAGGAAGAAGAATGAGGAATGAGAGGTAGAAGAATGAAAGGAAGGAGATCGAAGAATGAGATGAAGAAGGAAATGAAAAGAAAGAAGTAGGTAGGAAGAAAAGATAGAGATAATGTAGTCAAAGGAAGAATTATTGACGGAAAAGAGAGGAAGGAATCAAAGGATTGAGAGGGAATAGATAAAATGATTAAAAAAAAGTAGATCGGCAATATTAAATAACACTTGGAAAATAACAATTTAATCATATTGATATTAGAATGTAGAGGGATTGTGGAAATACTTTTTGTTCATAATAACTTACCATGGTCAATGCTTTTTAATTATGGTTTTATATAAGGTACCATTTTCTCATATTTTTTGAGCTTTGTCGTTATGTATGTTCCTATTATTTCCCAAACATTCTTACATTATTTCCCAAACATTTTTCCGATATTTCCCAAACATTCTTCCGATATTTCCCAAACATTCTTCCGATATTTCCCAAACATTTTTCCGATATTTCCCAAACATTCTTCCGATATTTCCCAAACATTTTTCCGATATTTCCCAAGCATTTTTCAGATATTTCCCAAACATTTTTCAGATATTTCCCAAACATTTTTCAGATATTTCCCAAACATTTTTCCGATATTTCCCAAACAGTTTTCAGATATTTCCCAACCATTTTTCCGATATTTCCCAAACATTCTTCCGATATTTCCCAAACATTCTTCCGATATTTCCCAAACATTTTTCAGATATTTCCCAAACATTTTTCAGATATTCCCCAAACATTTTTCAGATATTTCCCAAACATTTTTCAGATATTCCCCAAACATTTTTCAGATATTCCCCAAACATTTTTCAGATATTCCCCAAACATTTTTCCGATATTCCCCAAACATCTTTCCGATATTCCCCAAACATTTCTCCGATATTCCCCAAACATTTTTCAGATATCCCCCAAACATTTTTCCGATATCCCCCTTACATTTTTCCGATATTTCCCAAACATTTTTCCAATATTTCCCAAACATTTTTCAGATATTCCCCAAACATTTTTCAGATATTCCCCAAACATTTTTCCGATATTCCCCAAACATTTTTCCGATATTCCCCAAACATTTTTCCGATATTTCCCAAACATTTTTCCGATATTTCCCAAACATTCTTCCGATATTTCCCAAACATTTTTCCGATATTTTCCAAACATTTTTCCGATATTTCCCAAACATTCTTCCGATATTTCCCAAACATTTTTCCGATATTTCCCAAACATTCCTCCGATATTTCCCAAACATTTTTCAGATATTCCCCAAACATTTTTCAGATATTCCCCAAACATTTTTCCGATATCCCCCAAACATTTTTCCGATATCCCCCTTACATTTTTCCGATATTTCCCAAACATTTTTCCAATATTTCCCAAACATTTTTCAGATATTTCCCAAACATTTTTCCAATATTTCCCAATCATTTTTCAGATATTCCTCAAACATTTTTCCGATATTTCCCAAACATTATTCAGATATTTCCCGAATATTTTTCCGATATTTCCCAAACATTTTTCCGATATCCCCAAACATTTTTCCGATATCCCCAAACATTTTTCCAATATTCCCCAAACTTTTTTTCCGATATTCCCCAAACATTTTTTCCGATATTCCCCTAACATTTTTTCCGATATTCCCCTAACATTTTGCCGATATTCCCCAAACTTTTTTTCCGATATTCCTCAAACATTTTCTCAATATTCCTCCAGCACTCACTGTTATCCAAAGAACTTTGCTACCTGTTCATTCTAAATAAGACTGTATGCATATTGAAGTAACTCAGTCATTCAACAGAGTATTACTCTCAAAGTGAAGGATCTAATGTATTATGTAGACACTCAGACTAACTATTTCATTGTTAGGAGATATCTGCCTGCATTCAAACGTGAAGGAAATAGAAATATCATACCGGAAAACCTTCAAAAGGAATATGAAGTGTGAAATGACGATAGATGTGAAGAGCGTAGAAAAGAAATAGGGACGTACAATAGCACACTTTAGATACAGTTTATACAAATTATCTTGAGAGGTTTGACATATTTTTTATAAGCATATTGTCCTTACAATTAGAAAAAGCACGTCGGATAACATGCCACTCTTTACATATAAATAAATGTAAAAAAAAACAATTATTGGTCCATAAGGCCTAAATATCCTAATGCTTTTAAGGCAACCTTATATCAACTATATAAATATTTCATTCTACATACGAAACTTTGTGTTTCATATGTGATTAACAGTTCAGTGTGTTTAATTTTAATTATTATTTACTGCATTTACTAAAATGATAACCGTTAACTTTGCGATTCAATTCGTACACCTAATAGGAAGCCCCTTGGTTCCCTCTCCGCTGCCCCAGCTGACAAATCACGAGTGACAGTTTGCTCTTTGGTGCAAGATAACAGTGGCTACCAACAGGGACTTCCTTTAACATCCCAACAGCCAAAACTAAATGAGCAGAAGACAGATTTACGGCAGAGCTGCAGAGATCGTGAGCTGAATGAAGTTACTCATCAAGTTTTCTCAACGGCCCAAAATAATGAAACTTCATCCTGTGCTCATTATGAAAAGACTAAATATCTCTTGAGTTGTTCCGCCATTGATTCGCGTATTGTAGTTCTTCCCACAAAAGTTAAATAGAATATTGACGGAATGTGGGGTTAAAATTGCTTTATTATTTTTCACGTTGGAAATAGGAGGTACGGATTAAGATTAAGATCAGTTTAAACTATAGTTTTAAAGGTTTGGGATATCATAAATTTAATCAAGTCTCATTTATTACGAGACATGATTATAAAAACACGACTGATTAATGAAAAATTTCGATAATGGATTTTTTTCTTTTTGATACAACAGTGCATGTAAAAAATAAACGTTTATAATATCGTTTATATACTACTACAAAATATGAACTTTAGCAAGGGTATATGACCTTGATTGAGTTATATTGGAATACAAAAAGGCTTCACCTTTCAAACACTATAATCAACAATATGCATTGAAGTGAAATGCAGTTTGAAAATTAATTGATTTCAATTCATTAATTGTCCAATTATATAATAGTAAATTTGATTGAGCGGAAATGTCAAAGGTGACTTTAATTAAATGATTGGTGAAAATTCCAATACTGCATTGTATAACTTTATTTTAGCTGAAAAATATTTAGTCATTATTTATTGCGAAAATCATTCAAAAGGCAACAGAGTTAAGTTAGCAAAATTGGCTGAAGACTCGAGAGAAATTATGAAGACAGTTAGTTAACTGTGGCCAAAGCTCCCAAGAAAACCAATTTGGAAATTGTCTGCAGTCAACAGATTAACAACTCTGAAAACTTGCAATATTCCTGAGAAAGGATAAGGAACTTTTTCCTTAAGAAGTGTATACTGTTATATTACCAAATGTAATCGTACGATGTTTCGTAATCTTAATCATGTCATAAAAAGAAATAATTCATTGAAATATAGCTACCTATACTAAAACGAGTTGTGACTTCGCCCAGTAAAACTTTGAATTTCATTTTAGAAATACGAGTAGCATAAAATTATAGAATCTCTCACTCAGGGTTGTATTCTTGGACCTGTACTCTTCATCGTTTATTTTTTTGGCTACTATTACAGAGATATATTTTATGGATAATTTGATGAATTCATTTTGTTTTAGGTTCTGGATAAAAAAAGCTATTTCATGATTTAGATCTTGTATTTATAGGAAACAAATTGGACTGCAACTCAATTCGTACTTTATGTGATAGTACAGCATTTATTCTTATTGAAAAGCATATGAGCCAAACCGAGTGAGTCTACTTAAAAGTGTGACTAACCAAATGATCGACAATATATGTAAATATCAAATAAAAACTATATAGGCTCTAGAATAGTGAATATTAAGTTACAAACAGATATCAAATGGCTGACTGTTCATACAAGAGCGGCCTTCCTCTTTTAGATACTCGTATATTTTTATCACTATCGCATCGGCTGTGAATACAGCAATAAATAAATTCTGAATGCAGCAATAAAAACTGAGGTCGGGTTCTGACATTTCCAAAAAGAAGTAATGAAGCTATACATGTATAATGGAATTTATTTCTTATATATATTCACAACAATTATTAATGTTCTCTTGGTATAGAAATACGAAACCTAAATTGATGTACTGACAAGAATTTCAAAATTTGTTGGTTATCATTTTCCATTTCCATCAAAGAGCCAAAAACAGGCTGAAGAAATTCAATGAAAAGTGTGTAAATAAAATAATAATAAGAGATCATCAGTTCACTGAAGAATAAGACTGCAGTACTAAAAAAAAAATAAACTGCAACGATGCAAATTTTTCTCATACCTGCATTCACCAAGTCAATGAAGAGGAATAAAATATTTATTATGTACCTACCCAATATTTGACAATCTGAAACCAATGACTTGAAAGCGGAAGAGTAAATTTCAGAGGCAGAGCAAGGGCAGCTTGCTCTGATTTGAACAGCTTCGAATACACCGGATTCGAATCCGGAAATTCTATTTTCGAACAGAGCGAGCTTACTTACGAGGTGCTGAAACTAAGTAGGGAAAGATTTCACTACGAAACAGTAGCACGAAGTTTTTAAGTGAAAAATAAAAAATACCTAACTAAAGGAAAAATTAATTCCTATATCGAAATAAATGGATTCCACACTTAGAAAAAATTGCGAGTCAACCTGACTCATCTATTGAGTCAAGGCTGGCAGAACTTCAAATTGGAGTCTTTTCTCACGATTGACTCTATCTGAGTCAATATGACTCAGGTAGAGTTAGTATTTTCCTCACTTTTTGATTGAGTAAAATGTTAGGATGAGTCAAATTGACTCACATTTTTGAGACAGTTTTGGGACAAACTGAAAATTCAAATTTTGAGTCCATTTGACTCGGTTTTTTTTTTTCTCAGTTCAAATTTTTATTATTAATGTATTTTACGATGCATTTTAATTATGCATGGGAAATTTTCAACAATTCTAGCAAAAAGCTCTTGAAATTTGGTTATTAAATCTAAACATTTTTGTAGATTTATATTCAGGTTAAATATATATCTGATTCTTTTTAATCTAATCTGATAATGTATTGCTTTCTTGCCAGTAATTAAAGGGAAAAATATGAATGAGAAAAAGTGGATCGAATGAATGAAACTCAATGTGTGATATAATATTCCCGTATAAAGCTTTCTAAATGAAATTAATTTTCTTTTTTCATTTTTAGATTCTACCGCATTCACTAGCTACAGTTTATTGAATTTTGTTAGTGGGGAATTGAAGAAATATTATTTTTCTTATTATCGAACATGGGGGAAATTAGTTTATCGGTTTTACTGCCATCACTGAAAAAAGTGCGAGTCAGCCTGACTCGTCGTGTGAGTCAAGGCTGACAAAACTCCAATATTGGAATCTTTTTCTTGATTGGCTCTACCTGAGTCAATCTGACTCTAAATTAAGAGTCAATATGACTCTTGTTTTTGAGTAAAATGTTTGGGTCGATTTGACTCGTATTTTTTTCAGTGATATTATCTAAAAAACATAACGGTCAATGTTTTTTGTTTATTGTCTCACTTTTGAAATATATTGTTTGTTATGTTCATTTTCCGTTTGGGAGATCAAATAGAGTATTAATTGACGAGAAGAAAGCATTCAACAGTGCCCGAAAAACACAGCAAACTATAAAATAAAATGGTGTGAAAAAGATTATAGCCTTAACCGTTTCGCACCGATTGCGATAATACGTCCCACGTACCTAATTTCATTTTTGATACAAATGGGCTCTAATGTCCCAGAAATGCTTTGAAAGAGCAACAATATCCAATAAAAAGTTACAAAAAGGCTCAGAAAAAAAATCATCGCGAGAAGGTTAAACTGTGTTTTTAATTATTCACTCGTCCAACTGAAATTTGCATGAAGAATAAAAGTTAATGTGAAAATTCTACATTCCGTGAGATAAAAATAAGAGAAAAAGTAATGGAAAGTAGACACAGATTGCGAACAGTCTCGTTCTTAAACGAGATATGCTAATTTTCAAGACTATAACTTTTTGAATGAAATTAAATACAAGTTCATTATATTTCTCTACCTTTAATGAAATTTTTTTTTATTGTAGTCTGAATTATTTGTAATATTCAACAATATACTATTTTGTAAATCTTATACAAACCATCTATCACTCTTTACTGATGGGGTAAGATCACATTATATAGTGACGGAGTTAAACTATTTCGTTTACTTCAGTCGTTAGCGATATCGTTCAAGAGATATCATTCAAGAGATATCATTCAAGAGATATCATTCAAGAGATATCATTCAAGGGATATCGTTCAAGCGATATCGTTCAAGAGATATCGTTCAAGGGATATCGTTCAAGCGATATCATTCAAGAGATATCGTTCAATCGATATCGTTCAATCGATATCGTTCAAGAGATATCGTTCAAGAGATATCGTTCAAGAGATATCATTCAAGAGATATCGTTCAATCGATATCATTCAAGAGATATCGTTCAAGAGATATCGTTCAAGAGATATCGTTCAAGAGATATCGTTCAATCGATATCGTTCAATCGATATCGTTCAATCTATATCATTCAAGGGATATCGTTGAATCGATATCGTTCAAGAGATATCATTCAAGATATACCATTCAAGCAGTATCGTACAACTGAAATATGATACTGCAGATACAGAGTTTTGACTATTGTATTAATGTATGTAATATAGGTTGCTAGTGTAGACTTCGAAACTATTTAGCAACATGAAATCTTCGTGCGGCACATCAGTGTTCATTCTGTACGAATACACAGTCTTGTCCATGCCTAATTTCTTGAAGAAGAAGGTGTTAGACCTCTGTATGTCTTTGGCTGACGGGATGTAGTGAAGACTGGTGCTGTTTTCTTCAAGACTGAAAACGTTAAAAAAATTAAAATAAAGAGTAATAAGGCTATAATGTAATGGCTATTGAATTTTTTGAGGTATTAAAATGAAAAGCCAGAAAAAAAATTATATTTCAACTATCATATTGCAGTAGAACTCCTATAACCTTAACTTAGAAATATTTAAACATAATACCAATATATTTGTATATCATAATTAGGGTTGTGACAATATGTAATTAAAATCATAGATCCCGAAAATATTATAGACGAAATGACCTGAAATGGTGTTTAATACTATATTCCGTTGGTTTAGAACATTTCAATACTCTTTAATTCTCACCGTCTATAATATTTTCGAAACCTACGATTTTTAACGCATATTGTCACAACCCTAGGGATAATAACTCACCAGAATGCACTAGTGGGACACACTATGAGGTAAATTGGCTTTTTGAAGTAGTGGAAATGGTACATCAGTTTTAGGTGTTCAACAGGTGCTCTGTCATTGCTGCCCAGACACTGAAAAAAACCATTAGAAGAACATCTAATAACTATTTTTTGAACCTAAAATATAAAAATAAATGTAAGGAAACGAATCTATATACCTGACTGCAAAAGTACATTTTTTTCAACTATCTGCAATTTTTACTTACAAATCTCTTTGATTCTTCTAAGTAACCTTTATTCCATACTAAATTGTTATCTCTATCTCCTGTAACAATTCATAACATGATATCATTTCTCTACAAAAATTCCTGTTCACGCTCTTATCGAAATTCTTACTTATATTCTAATTCCTGTTAATATATTCTCATCCTTGCTCATTTCCTAATTCATATAATTCCTGCTCATATATCACTTCATATTCTCATTCTTGCTCATTTCCTAATTCAGATAATTCATGCTCATATTTCAATTCATATTCTCATCCTTGCTCATTTCCTAATTCATATAATTCCTGCTCATATATCACTTCATATTCTCATCCTTGCTCATTTCCTAATTCATATAATTCCTGCTCATATATCACTTCATATTCTCATTCTTGCTCATTTCCTAATTCAGATAATTCATACTCATGTATCAATTCATATTCTCATTCTTGCTCATTTCCTAATTCAGATAATTCATACTCATATATCAATTCATATTCTCATTCTTGCTCATTTCCTAATTCAGATAATCCATGCTCATATATCAATTCATATTCTCATTCTTGCTCATTTCCTAATTCAGATAATCCATGCTCATATTTCAATTCATATTCTCATTCTTGCTCATTTCCTAATGCTTATTCAAATAATCCCTGCTCATATATCACTTCATATTCTCATTTCCTAATTCTTATTCATATAGTTCCTGCTCATATTTCAATTCATATTCTCATTCTTCCTCATTTCCTAATTCATATAATTCCTGCTCATATATCACTTCATATTCTCATTTCCTAATGCTTATTCATATAATCTCTTTTTATTCCATCTCAGATCCTAATACTCACTCGTATTCCCACATGGATATCGAGAACAGATTCCGAAGACCATTTGCCCCGATAAAACCTACTAACGATACTGAAAATGGTAGGGAATATCCCTCTGATATTGCGATCATGTTCTTATTTTTTACATTTAGCTTCTGAAGCTTGTCCTTTGGGCATTATTGAGCCTATTTAGCTACATACCATCCATCTGTTACTTTATTCTAACTCCTAGTTATGACCATGCTGAGACTCTTGCTTATACAGACTTGGTTATTCTGACTTGAATATTGTAGTAATGCTTATATTTACGTGTGGTGGAAGTATGCAACTGTGTATATCTTCCAATAATTCAGGACATTATCGCATATGGCTTCCAAAATATTATCTGTATCAGTTGGAAAGGGAAATATTGTATACAGTCACATCAGACCACAACAGTGAATTTCCAGTTGGGAAATATGAAAAACAGACGAAAAGGCAGGATTTAATAAAGCTGATCCTGGTGTTATGAATTGGAAAATATTTGTCTTCATGAATTTAAAGTTCACATAAATCCCACCTGATTATTTTGTTTGGGTTGATTATATCAAAATCCTAATTTCGAAAAAATGAATCACGCTAATGTGTTGGAGCTCATATACTTTTGAGATTAAAATGAATGCCTATGACGTCATTGTGACGATATCGATTTCAGGTTAAATGTTAAATCTTACCCACCTTCATTACAGTGCTGTAGGATTCATTGGGATCTGATTCTGAATGCTCCATGTCGATGTACATTTTGAAACTGGAGTTTGCCTGTGTGGGAAGAAAAATTAGGTATTGCTAATTTTTAAACACACTGAAACATCTTCCAAAAAAACAAGTTAAACACGTATGTATGCAAATTAGCAGCCTACATACAAAACGCGCATGTATGCAGACGCGTCTGTATGCAAAGCCTTTGTATGCTCTATTTTATTTATAGAAGCTATACCAATTCGAATCTGATGTATATATGATGACGTCATCACATTCAAGCCAATGAAAGATGAAAAATAATATAAACGTTCTAGCAGAATGCACCGAATTATTCCTCACATGTCAGAATAAAATTTCAATATAAAGAAAAGCAATAATTTAGCCTAGCCTAGCCTAGACATCCTTCCTGTAGACTTTGGGATAAACCCCATCATTCTAACAGAGCTGAACTTCATTTAGTTAATCTCTATAATCCATCTTACTGGATGTCCATCGAAGAATGTTGGATCACATGGATGAGTCTTGTAAAGATCCAAGAACACAGCTCGCTTGATGTCCCTGAAAATGTTCTCCAGATACGTCTCTACGCTTAAACTGTAAATGGGATAACAAAGTTAAAAACTCTAAATAGGTTAAAAATATTCTCATTTTATTTCTGTTTTACGATCATGATAAAAGTGTTTTAATATTTTTCATAAGGCTATTAAATTTAAACTACCCTTCCTGATTTGCTAATTCGCCGATACAGGTAATACCGATTAACTCAATTTATTATATAATACATTCAATATCATTAGTGACTGATTCATATCCATTAGAGAAATCAGTTCTTCTATTAATTAAAAAGAAAAAATATGCTACTCGATATTGCACTATTGCGTTGAATAAAATATCATGAGAAATAAAATCTGATATAAATTGCATAAAACTTAGCGATAGAAAATAAAATAGATAGGCATCCCCTTTCATTCGATATTGAATGTTATTGAAATGCAATTCAGTGGGATAAATAAACGTAATTCATTGTAAATATCCTTAAAAACCATATGATATTTAATACAGGGAGAGTTTTCTATTTCATCTCATATATTCTTGTATGTATCACGTTTAAATTATGCGCATTGGTACATAGTTGATAGATATTTGCTTATCTCAAACAGCTGTTTACTCTGCTTGTGACATTGCTCTCCAAACTCACCCCTCGGTATCCATCTTCACGTATCTGTACTTGTCGTTGAAAGTTCGTCTGTTGAAATAGACTTCCTGCTCCAGGCCCGAAACGTGGACGCCCCCGCCTCCGACGTGACGACTCCGCGGCACTTCGGGTGAAAGAACATCGCGACGACCATAAAGAGATTTGCGAATGTAATAGTCCCAGTCACTATTCTATGGGAAAATATTAGGCCACTTATTGTTAAATATATTCTTTAAAGGGATTGTAAAGTCAAAATCAAATAATCGCCAAATTGGTTTTAAATCGATTCAGAATATTTAATTAATTAATATTTGAATGCTCGTTTATTTTTAAAATGCTCATATAAAAAGTATATAGTAAAATTAGCGACACCTAGCGGAAGCATTTGCACTCACATGTACGTGAGTGTGTTTGCTGTTTTCATATTAATTTATTTATGCAGTAATCAAGCTTTGTTGTTTGCGTCAAAATGGTGAAAAGATTATGTGAATTCGTAGACAAGAAGTCATAGTTTTAAAAATAATGCTATCTCTTCACTTGAGTTAGAATCTAGGTAGAAAATTAACTCAGTTGGTCTTTTTAAAAGATGGCGCCACTGATTGTGGCACCATTTACCGTTATCATTTGGTAAGAAATTAATTATATATAAAATGATATATTTCCATTATTAGATTTTATTGAACATTGCAATTTCACACGATATACTTTATACTTACTAAGCAATCTTTTGGCATTAAAATAGATAAAACAAAAAATGACTTTAAGTAGGAGAAAATTTTTTACATTTTTTTTAATTTTCATTTGGCAAACTTGATGAAGATATATTTTATTTAGCCAGGCTATGCGGTTTCTTGTATTGTTAGGCGAATATTTTTGTAAAGTTTATCTTGAATTATCTCACTGTTATATTAGATTCAAAAGAAATATATCAACCAGTAGTTTGTAAATCATCTGATCGGGTATAATTAATAAGCTCCGTCATACCTAATTTTTAGTATTTATATAAATTATTCGAATATTTCACTTCGCAAATTTTAAAACGCAGATTTTTCTTACATTTTTGTCATCGGGCCAGCCATCATATTCTGAGATTTCTCTGCCCACATCCCTAGTTATCATCCATCCGTAAGCACATGTACTGTCGTGTCTGTACATTCGGCTGTAGTCTGATGTGGTCTCAGGAAAAGAGTTGTAACTGTACGCGTTAACGCAGAAGATGAACTCCGATAGATCAGCCGCAAGGTGCGTCAGTTGGCGGAAATACCTGACGGAACCATTTTCGCGATCATTATTCACAACTTTTAGAATCGATTGGAAAAATCATCACTGTGATTTTCAGATTAAATTAAATCCTGATTATTATAGTCAGTTAAATGTATCTCACGGCATGAAATCTGGAGCAAGCTGCAAGTCGTCTTCTATGATGATGGCGAATTCTATTTCTGGAAACACTGCGAACACTGTAGTTACGGACCATTGTATCATGTAATTAACACGAGCAGCTGTCCCTAAGGAGAGAAAAGATCACGTTTTATATCTTTGAAATCTCTGGAACAGCACTAATTACCTTTCACGCTACAAAAATTAGGTTTCAAGATGTAATATAATATGAGGGAAGGAACATGAAGGACAGTAGGTTTAGTTTGATTATCATTATACTTTATAAGAAACTTTAGTTATAAACTGTTTTAATAATTGAAGATAAAGAATGATTATGAAAGATTAACATTCAATTTTGAAAGTACATGGTTTATGGTTGCAAATTAATATTGTTATATCATCTACCGCTATATCTACCTTTCTTATACAGAATGTTCTGTCCAACTTCAATCCTGACGTTCAACAGCTTTGCCAACATGGTTGCCTCTTCGCTGTAACCATCCATGGTGATGACCATGGGCACGGTCTGCCCACCAGTGTTAGATCTGATCATCACCACCTGATCTAACACTTGGGGCAATCTCCTGCCCCCCACTAACACGACCCCAATTAGGGGGAGACTTGTGTTAGATAACTGAAACAGGGTGATTCATGAAAAAAAAAATTATTAATGGAATTGGATGCAAAAATGATTGAATTTAATAGCACAATTGAATCTATTTCAAAACATATTTAAAACGTCAGTGTAAATTTTTTTTGAAGTTTGATAGTAAAATTATTATATGAAGCTAAGTGATAAAGAATTATATTAAACATTGGAATCTGGTAAAAATTTATTTTAACTTCCAAGGAAAAGAGAAACTGAAGGTTGAATTAAGAAGCGACTTACATTTTCTTTTGGCAGATAACTCTCCAGTGAAGTAGAACAGTTACAAAATAGTCCATAGCCTTCGTACTTTTCGCAGAAAATTAAGTGATCGCCGCTCAGATTGTCTGATTTTTCACATCGGCCTGAAATTAGGAGACTCCATTATTGTACGGGTCTAGGAAAAAGTCCCAGGAGAAAAAAGTTCCCCGCGGAGAAATAATCCCGGAACAGATATGCAAAGAAGGAGATTAATTCTAAAAATTTGCCCCCCTCCTCCCTCAGACGACCGCTAACCAAGGATTTCTGGGGAATTTAAAAAATGTTTAATGGAGCTTATTGATAAGTAGGTAGTCAGACAAATGGGTAATGCATGTTGGAAGTGGTGTGGGTATCATTGTAATTAATAGGGAATAAATAGCGGTATTAGTGGATTAATACAGATTCGATAGATACCATCAATTCAAGAGTAAATATATAGATTCAGATGGTTATTTTAAAACTAAAGATATACCCATACATAATCTTATCATTATTGTATAGTTAAACTCTAGTTCCTGACTCACTTTTATTTTTTCCAACTATTATCATTTCTCACTCACTTATTCAACTCTCTTTAGTTGTTTCTATCCAATATCGCATAGTTAAATCCTAATTCCAGACTCACTTTTGTTCTTTCGCTGCACGAATGTCTCCACAATCATAGGCGGTCCGTCCCTCCAGCTCTTGACTTTCCTCTGTAGGTTTTTTTGTGGCAAGAGTTTTGTCCTGACGTACTCTGAGTAAACTCCTCCCTCTGATTTGCTTATCATTACGAAAGCCTCGTCCTCCACAAGAAAATTTATGAATTGCGAGCCAAGTCCTCTGAACCTTTCTTGCGCTTTGTCTGTCCGACTCGTGAAATGCTTCATGAAATCCGGCTTAGAATTAGAAGATTAGAAGATCATTAAATATTCTAAAGTGTGTAGCATTTCAGATTAATTATTCTGCTATTACTTATTAGGGTAAATTACGAATCATCGGTCAGTTTCACATTTTCGGTCATATAAGAAAAAACGATGTAATAATTTTTATTTTTATTGGTATCCATGATACCTGCAGGTATCATAGATACCAATAAAAATAAAAATAAAATTATAGTATCATTTTTTCTTGTATGAACGAAGATGTGAAACTGACCGATGATTCGTAATTTACCCTATTAGGGTAACGTTTAGTACTTGAACACTTACTTAGGCTCACAGTACTCGGGAAGTGCGTGTTCATTATAAATAAGTTAGAAATTTCTAAAATTAAAATTGATTTCATGATCTTTGTTAAAAGTTTAATGCCCATTTTCAGAGTACTGTGACATATCCCTTATATTTAAAAACAATTATTCACCACCATTATTCTCCACACTCACCACTCCTATCACCACCAACAATCTCCCCCGGTTGATCTTCTTCAGCTCCATTTCCACCATCCAAACACTAGACAGTTGCCAGGTAGTGTGACTGGTAGCCCGCAGAAGCCTACCAGTAATGGCGTCAAGAACCAGTATGTGTACCCCTGAATGGTGCCTGTTCTTCAGTTCCCCGCCATCAGATGTTTGGTGGGTGACGTAGTTCTTCCAGTTGCTGTAGATCTTTAGCGGGAAAAGGTATCAACTGTTGTGTGATTTTAGAAAACATTTCCCATGAGCAGATTAAGTGTTCCGATACAAACCAATTATTTGCTGATGAAAAATATGTTTTTTTTTTTAAACGAGATAATCACGTATAGGTAATATTGTATAATTTTATTCTAAAGTAAGTGATTTTAATTTATGAATGATTTTGATATCCACTAATTACATAGTTGATACCTAACTATATTATACATATATACCTATAATTAGGCAAACACACAATGTTGTTTGTCAGTTCTTGTACAAATATGGTAATTTAGCGAGAATAACACTTCCAAACTTTGAACAGTATGAACAATAGTCAATCTAAAGTTCATGAAGACTTCGTAGAAGTGATTAGCTTAATATATTCTATAGAAATAATAAAAAGAACAGTTTAGATTGTATCTTTTGAACGACTCTCGAATTTAAGTAACAACAATGTCTAATGTTCAGCCGATGCGAAAGCTCTTGGGTAAACGAGACAATATATACCCAGATAGAATGTTATGATGAGGCTACCAAAGATTAGTCTTATAGTTCTAAATAATCCATAATCTCCATATATGCAAATCACCATAACTTTCTCTCTGGGTAGTGATCGTTCTTCCATTCGGTGTGGAATTTTTCATCGTACCTGACTGTCGTCCACAGTGACGTTCACTCCCTCAACGCTGAGCGCTACTCCTATTTTCATCTGATTTGGATCGCCACCCCCATATCCTGGCAGATCCATTCTCTCAGAGTTTATGGTCGTCACTGCCTTCTGTGATCGGCGATTCTCTCCGACGATCTCGGTGTACTTCTTCAACTCTGTCTCGAGACGTTTCTTCTCGTCGTAAATTCTGTCCCTCACTTCGGAAGATTCTCCTTTGTGGTTAGGTTCTGTCGGAGGAGAATTTGAATTTGCAATCTTTTCTTGTGTCAATCCCCTATGATCATCCAACAGAATCGTCTCCCCTTGTCTCTTAACTCGCCTCAAAATTGGGAGCGTTTTGTTCTGCTCCAATTTATCTGCAAAATTATATAATATTAGATTATTTTACTCGCAGAATATAGAATCTGGCCTTCATTTATTTCGTTATTTTATTTACAATTATTATTGTCGATAATATTAAATTGAACAATGTGGAATTATCATCAATAAAAATTATGCCATTTGTTTAAATTTATAAGTAGCCAGCTTCAAATATATTACGATTCTTTATATTTAATAGGTAAAATATTCTTTCAATTCAAATTTACACTAACATATGGCCAAATAGCTAATAGGTAGCTGTACCAATTTAGTATTCAAAATGTACATATATATCTGTGGAGACCACACATGAATATTCATACCAATGGCCCGCCAGTCGAATAATTCGTGGGATGGCCGAATGCTCGTGTCTGTCAGAGTGCGGTGCGAGTTTTCAGAAACTTCATTCGATTTCGCACCAGATTGTGAAGCTCGACAAATGGACACTATTAGCACTAGGAAAGATGGAATATTCATTGTCCTTTTCGACATATCATGTTTTGATATTCAATTTATTAAATGTTTTTTGTTCAGATAGACACTTGCTACACACACAGACAACAACAGATCAACTACTAAAATAAACGTTAAATTAGTACCATTTTATCCTTGTTGAATTACGGGCATCAGTTTCCTCCTGTGTATACGCGATATATTTTGTCAACATGTTAAACACTTCAGTGTTCATCTCTAGTAATGTGATTAATAATAATTTATAACAACAATAATTATATATTCAATATTAATAATATATATAAGATAATATAATTTGAAGAATGAATGAATGAACATTAAAAAAATATTATGATCTTATTAGTAATATTATAGTATGGAATCTTCTGTATTATAATAATGACTGAATTAATTTATTATTTCTTTCGAAAACTGGAAGTTCAGTTTAGTTTCAGCAGCAATTCCCGTTTTTTGGACCACTTTCTCCTTCTAGATAAAAGTTCATGAGCTTTAGAAGGTAGAAGTTTAGAGGATTATGACTGTTTCCAAAGAAGATCAGACGAAAAAAGACTAAGCAATCGCGTGTTATTCGACGAGTTGAACTTTAGTCCTTCAGAGTATATAAAAGGTCCTGCTATTTCTTAAATATAATTTGACCTGACAATTTTATCTGCGAAATCTCTGTAGAATATTTTTTTTAAGATGAGAATTTTCCCGCACGTTAGCACTTGGTCTCTGACCAATTAACATTATTTAAAAAAGTTAGTCAATATCCAAAAAAAATTCTTTCAACAAACTCTGCATATTTGAATAGAAATAAAGTTTTAATAAATTATTTTTAATAAATTCCTTTACCGTTTGTTAATTATTTCTCTTTTTTTTTGACTGGTGATTCAGTGTGGAGGACTGAGTGACATAACATATCTCTCTAATTTAATCTATTGCTTATAATTTCATTACAACAAATCAATATTTCAAAGTAAAATGTTACTCCTTTACAAAATTTCCTGGCTGAAATATACCTACATATTTTTATTTTTTGTATCTGTTTCCAAACTCACAAGAGAAATGTTTAAAATATTTCCATGTGGCAGATCGTACATAGTTTTTATCAGCATGTTTATTTGTGCGAGTCACTCACTATCATATTCCTAAAGTTCTGAAACTCGTTTAGAAAAGTGGCAAAGTTTGAAATTAGTTCATCTGCTTAGTCTGTAACATTGAGAATTACTGGCAAGACGAGGGCATTTCCCACTGAGAAAATTATCATCGCCAACCCTAGTCTTTCGATCGGAGACTATAATCTATGATTGAAGATCATCCATAGAAGACTATCAGTAATTCGACGAAAATTCAATTGTATTTTATTTGGCAGAAATAGTTTGAACTGACTATATTAGCATTGCTCTATACTGAAATAACTGCTAAATGGTGATTAAAAAATAGTGTTCCTTCAGATTTCTAAAGCAAACTGTATTTCATACATTATCTAATTATCAATGCTCCAAGTTTCTAATTTATTTCAGTGTTGTTCTTTTTTGTTTGTTTTCAGATAAAACTTTTACATTAGAGTACAACAGCTGTTTTTTTTCAGAGAAATGATTGCCATCATCAAAAGAAAGGAAAATAAGTTTAATTTACTTCTGAATTGAGAAAACATGTCAAAACACAAAATCTTTATATAAATTCATAATTTATATATTACATTATCAATATATATTCCCTGAATATCATAAATATAATACAAAAGAAGCAATATTATCATGTCTAAGGAATATTCCCGTATAATTATTTCCTATTACCTGGCATACACCGTCGCAAAACTCAATTATAACTTTATCAATAATTTTCCTTAAGATCTAGAAATTTAATTTAACTTTCCAGGATGTTATGTTGCAGTCACTGAATCATATTTCTAATTTCTTTGACAGGTGAGAGAATGAGATGGAAATTACGGGGATATATGGTGAGTAACAATATAGCATATTATTATTGATCTTGAACATGTTTGATCTTGTTAGAGCATGTTTGATCTTGTTAGAGCATGTTTGATCTTGTTAGAACATGTTTGATCTTGTTAGAACATGTTTGATCATGTTAGAACATGTTTGATCTTGTTAGAACATGTTTGATCTTGTTAGAACATGTTTGATCTTGTTAGAACATGTTTGATCTTGTTAGAACATGTTTGTTCATGTTAGAACATGTTTGATCTTGTTAGAACATGTTTGATCTTGTTAGAACATGTTTGATCTTGTTAGAGCATGTTTGATCTTGTTAGAACATGTTTGATCTTGTTAGAACATGTTTGATCTTGTTAGAACATGTTTGATCTTGTTAGAACATGTTTGATCTTGTTAGAACATGTTTGATCTTGTTAGAACATGTTTGATCTTGTTAGAACATGTTTGATCTTGTTAGAACATGTTTGATCTTGTTAGAACATGTTTGATCTTGTTAGAACATGTTTTATCTTTTTAGAACATGTTTGATCTTGTTAGAACATGTTTGATCTTTTTAGAACATGTTTGATCTTGTTAGAACATGTTTGATCATGTTAGAACATGTTTGATCATGTTAGAACATGTTTGATCTTGTTAGAACATGTTTGATCTTGTTAGAACATGTTTGATCTTGTTAGAACATGTTTGATCTTGTTAGAACATGTTTGATCTTGTTAGAACATGTTTGATCTTGTTAGAACATGTTTGTTCATGTTAGAACATGTTTGATCTTGTTAGAACATGTTTGATCTTGTTAGAACATGTTTGATCTTGTTAGAGCATGTTTGATCATGTTAGAACATGTTTGATCTTGTTAGAACATGTTTGATCTTGTTAGAACATGTTTGATCTTGTTAGAACATGTTTGATCTTGTTAGAGCATGTTTGATCTTGTTAGAACATGTTTGATCATGTTAGAACATGTTTGATCTTGTTAGAACATGTTTGATCTTGTTAGAACATGTTTGATCTTGTTAGAACATGTTTGATCATGTTAGAACATGTTTGATCTTGTTAGAACATGTTTGATCTTGTTAGAACATGTTTGATCTTGTTAGAACATGTTTGATCATGTTAGAACATGTTTGATCTTGTTAGAACATGTTTGTTCATGTTAGAACATGTTTGATCTTGTTAGAACATGTTTGATCTTGTTAGAACATGTTTGATCTTGTTAGAACATGTTTGATCTTGTTAGAACATGTTTGATCATGTTAGAACATGTTTGATCTTGTTAGAACATGTTTGATCTTGTTAGAACATGTTTGATCTTGTTAGAACATGTTTGATCTTGTTAGAGCATGTTTGATCTTGTTAGAACATGTTTGATCTTGTTAGAACATGTTTGATCTTGTTAGAATATGTTTGATCTTGTTAGAACATGTTTGATCTTGTTAGAACATGTTTGATCTTGTTAGAACATGTTTGATCTTGTTAGAACATGTTTGATCTTGTTAGAACATGTTTGATCTTGTTAGAACATGTTTGATCTTGTTAGAACATGTTTGATCTTGTTAGAACATGTTTGATCTTGTTACCTTCTTAGTTTGCGGCAGGTTATATTTTAGACGGCATTTATTTATTTATCATCTTGTTATTCGCATAACTGAAAAAAAAGTCAACCAAATTGCCTGGAAATTGTATGTCGATTGGTCTATGTCCAGGAACCAGTTAATTTGATTTTGGGGGAGAACGGGTCAAAGGTCAAGGTCACTTATAAGCGGCGGCGAAGGTATGCGCTCTATATGAGTGCTCCTCATCTAGTTAGAACATGGTGAACTTGTAATTAAATTATTGAACTTATTAGAAAAGTATAATGATAATTCTAATTCTATTTCATATATAAATTTGCATTTCTAGATTATTTTGTATGTAATATCATTTAGTTTGCGTGAATCTAAAAAGAATCGAAGCACATGTACATAATGTCAAATAATTCTTTATCAGTCTTATCTAGTTACAAAGTTTGTCCCACTATACCAATAGATGGGACAAGAGGACAATTAGGACACACATCAGGGGTGCTTTCGACAAAAAATCTTTATCTTTTTATTTTCATGTCTCCAGCAAAAAGGAATACAAATTTTTGTCATATGGTGACACTTAGAATAAAAATAAGGTAATATAATACAATGCTATAGTAATTATATTAATATTCTATTTTTTGTTTATATGGTTTTAAATTACTCTTTCCCAACATTTCATTCGATGATTATTATTTTTTTACTTTTTTTTACGGGAGCTTTCAGGTGTTTTTTTAATACTCATTTCAAATGATTTTTGAAGAAATGTTAAATTCTTCATACCATTTTAACCTTAAATATACTGTTTGCTTTAATAATGGCATATAAATATGTACATCTGACTTCAATTGTGCTAAAAAAATAGAAGCAAGTTCAACCATTCATGCCTAATTCAGGTATGTAATAATAGATTTTATCAATTCATTAAATTACTATAAAGTTAAAATAACCTTCCACTATAACTGGATTGTATTATTTCTTCTGTTGCATTTAATATCTAAAATATTGATTCACTCTTACGAAATAAAGTAAAAAAATCTGAATCATTCCGATCTAACAAGTTATTCCGAAGAGTTCAATATGTCTCATATTTTGCACAATGGCTTCATACTGTATCAATTCATTAACTTTCACAAATGGATATTTCTTTCAAAAATATTTCACAGTCAGGATGACTGTACTTTAATACTAGCACGGGTGTGTGCAGGAATCTGCTGTCCCGGTGCACTAACCGATGATGTGCATATTCAAATGCAGAATACCTTCCTTACATAGTTTAGTGCAATAAATCAGCAAGAGTTACTGCTGACTCTTCTTCCAATACATTTATTACCTTCTTCTCTCGTCATAAATTAGATTTATGGCACTTTTCACAATGTCTGCTCATCCCTAACAAGATTGCCATGAGAAAATTATAAGAGATGGATGTGAAATGGCTTAATGTGGATACATTACTTGAGCGGCGTTAGAGTAATGTTAAAATGACGTCAGTTGTAGCTTAGCATCATTGCTCTGCTATCGAGAACGTCCCTCCAAGCCTCCATCGTTTTCTCTTTTGAGGAGGAAAATCCACCCATCGTGTTCTCTCGTGAAAATGTCCAACCCGACACTAAGTCAGAAATTAACATAATTTTGTTTGATTTTAATTCTTGCTATGCTATGCTCTACCTTGTTTCTGTTTTGATTTCAGAAGACATTTGAGGTTAACTTCCATCCCACAACTACAATTATCCATTATATCTTCAATAGGATTGTACATCCTTGCTCTGGTATCTCTCGACACATTTACTATATACTCTAACCTGATGATGTTAGAGTAGACGCTACCCATTATAAGATTTAACATTCTCTTCCAGGAGTATAGATTACGGTGGCTTCCAGATAAGTGAGATAACCAACTCTACCAACTGCTCCTGTACAAGTTCCTCTCTGACCTGTCTTAGACCTTGACCAGTGAGAGTTAGTCTTAGTTTTAGTTGTCCTAGCACTTCAGGACTTCAACTCCATTAACTTTAACTTCACTCTATCTAATCATCCGACGAGGACCACTCTTCTTTAGCTTCTTCACCAGTTCTCCGCATCCAGCGTCACCATCCCGGGGTAATTGAGTAGTAATTCACTGCGAATCCTATATGTACAGTCCCACACCAACGAGATTGACAAGAAGATGAAACTCGAGGAGTTCCTGAATCTGCTAGAAATTCCTTGTGGTTTTGCCTCGGGATTCAAATTTTCATTCTAAGTCGTACCCCAATTGTTTCTTTAATGTTTAAGTTGACTAGATGGGGATTTTAGTGGTTTGTTTTACCTTTTAAAGCAAGTTAATAACAATTAATCCTCTTTTTTCACCCCCGTCCGTATCCAACTAATGGAAATGTCCTCTTATTACATTTATTACATACTCTTGTTTATGTCATATAAAGTTTTAACTAATATGTATGCAAAAGATAAAACAATTCAAGTCTTCAAGTGGGTTATTTCTCACAATAAAAATGTTTACCCATAATTTTGAACTACTTTAAGTTTTATTCACATTTTAAGATGCATATATAATTAAGATACAAAAGTTCATTCTTCAGTGATATTTTTTTATTATTTTTCAGCCCTGAATAACTTGCTAGTCGAAACATCAGATTACAATTCACATTTCCAGACTATATCACTGGATGATATTAATAATTTAGGGCAGTTTACCCTCAGCATGAAAGAAAGTCGAGGCTCATAGAAAACTTTGAAGGGGCCTCTAGTGTATTATTTTACAATGCACAATTATTGTACAATGTACTATCGAAGAAAAGAGTCTTTTTCTAAAATCACAGTTTTCTAATTTTCTATTGTTTACAAATTTTCAAAATTTGTCATCGTGTACCCAGACAATTTTAAAATGTTTACAAACATTACAATTAGTTAAGTTGTTTTTTGTAATAGCGAAATTAGTAAACTGTATGTAGGTAAAAATAATTAATGACAGATACACTTTTGTTAAATAGTTGGATATTTTACAGTTTTCCAACATTCGACCGATACTTATCCAACATTCGACCGATACTTATCCAACATTCGACCGATACTTATCCAACATTCGACCGATACTTATCCAACATTCGACCGATACTTATCCAACATTCGACCGATACTTATTCAACATTCGAACGATACTTATCCAACATTCGACCGATACTTATCCAACATTCGACCGATACTTATCCAACATTCGACCGATACTTATCCAACATTCGACCGATACTTATCCAACATTCGACCGATACTTATCCAACATTCGACCGATACTTATCCAACATTCGACCGATACTTATCCAACATTCGACCGATACTTATCCAACATTCGACCGATACTTATCCAACATTCGACCGATACTTATCCAACATTCGACCGATACTTATCCAACATTCGACCGATACTTATCCAACATTCGACCGATACTTATTCAACATTCGACCGATACTTATCCAACATTCGACCGATACTTATCCAACATTCGACTGATACTTATCCAACATTGGACCGATACTTATCCAACATTCGACCGATACTTATCCAACATTCGACCGATACTTATTCAACATTCGACCGATACTTATCCAACATTCGACCGATACTTATCCAACATTCGACCGATACTTATCCAACATTCGACCGATACTTATCCAACATTCGACCGATACTTATCCAACATTCGACCGATACTTATCCAACATTCGACCGATACTTATCCAACATTCGACCGATACTTATTCAACATTCGACCGATACTTATCCAACATTCGACCGATACTTATCCAACATTCAACCGATACTTATCCAACATTCGACCGATACTTATTCAACATTCGACCGATACTTATCCAACATTCGACCGATACTTATCCAACATTCGACCGATACTTATCCAACATTCGACCGATACTTATCCAACATTCGACCGATACTTATCCAACATTCGACCGATACTTATTCAACATTCGACCGATACTTATCCAACATTCGACCGATACTTATTCAACATTCGACCGATACTTATCCAACATTCGACCGATACTTATTCAACATTCGACCGATACTTATCCAACATTCAACCGATACTTATCCAACATTCGACCGATACTTATCCAACATCCGACCGATACTTATCCAACATTCGACCGATACATATCCAACATTCGACCGATACTTATCCAACATTCGACCGATACTTATCCAACATTCGACCGATACTTATCCAACATTCGACCGATACTTATCCAACATTCGACCGATACTTATCCAACATTCGACCGATACTTATCCAACATTCGACCGATACTTATCCAACATCGATCGATACTTATCCAACATCGACCGATACTTATCCAACATTCGACCGATACTTATCCAACATTCGACCGATACTTATCCAACATTCGACCGATACTTATCCAACATTCGACCGATACTTATCCAACATTCGATCGATACCTATCCAACATTCGACTGATACTTATCCAACATTCAACCGATACTTATCCAACATCGACCGATACTTATCCAACATTCGACTGATACTTATCCAACATTCGACCGATACTTATCCAACATTCGACCGATACTTATCCAACATTCAACCGATACTTATCCAACATCGACCGATACTTATCCAAAATTCGACTGATACCTATCCATCATTCGACTGATACTTATCCAACATTCGACCGATACTTATCCAACATCGACCGATACTTATCCAACATTCGACTGATACTTATCCAACATTCGACTGATACTTATCCAACATTCGACTGATACTTATCCAACATTCGACCGATACTTATCCAACATTCGACCGATACTTATCCAACATTCGACCGATACTTATCCAACATTCAACCGATACTTATCCAACATTCGACCGATACTTATCCAACATTCGACTGATACTTATCCAACATTCGACCGATACTTATCCAACATTCGACCGATACTTATCCAACATTCAACCGATACTTATCCAACATCGACCGATACTTATCCAACATCGACCGATACTTATCCAACATCGACCGATACTTATCCAACATTCGACTGATACTTATCCAACATTCGACTGATACTTATCCAACATTCGACTGATATTTATCCAACATTCGACCGATACTTATCCAACATTCGACTGATACCTATCCAACATTCGACTGATACTTATCCAACATTCGACTGATACTTATCCAACATCGACCGATACTTATCCAACATTCGACTGATACTTATCCAACATTCGACTGATACTTATCCAACATTCGACTGATACTTATCCAACATTCGACCGATACTTATCCAACATTCGACCGATACTTATCCAACATTCGACCGATACTTATCCAACATTCAACCGATACTTATCCAACATTCGACCGATACTTATCCAACATTCGACTGATACTTATCCAACATTCGACCGATACTTATCCAACATTCGACCGATACTTATCCAACATTCAACCGATACTTATCCAACATCGACCGATACTTATCCAACATCGACCGATACTTATCCAACATCAACCGATACTTATCCAACATTCGACTGATACTTATCCAACATTCGACTGATACTTATCCAACATTCGACTGATACTTATCCAACATTCGACCGATACTTATCCAACATTCGACCAATACTTATCCAACATTCGACCGATACTTATCCAACATTCGACCGATACTCATCCAACATTCGACTGATACTTCTTCAACATTCGACCGATACTTCTTCAACATTCGACCGATACTTATCCAACATTCGACCGATACTAATCCAACATTCGACCGATACTTATCCAACATTCGACTGATACTTATCCAACATCGACCGATACCTATCCAACATTCGACTGATACTTATCCAACATTCGACCGATACTTATCCAACATTCGACCAATACTTATCCAACATTCGACCGATACTTATCCAACATTCGACTGATACTTCTTCAACATTCGACCGATACTTATCCAACATTCGACCGATACTTATCCAACAGTCGACCGATACTTATCCAACATTGACCGATACTTATCCAACATCGACCGATACTTATCCAACATCGACCGATACTTATCCAACATTCGACTGATACTTATCCAACATTCAACCGATACTTATCCAACATTCGACTGATACTTATCCAACATTCGACCGATACTTATCCAACATTCGACCGATACTTCTTCAACTTTTTGTTGATACATATGTTCTGCCTCATTTGCCGATTTGAACTATCTCGAGAATGCGCTGCGCGTTTTTAAAACCTTTTAACCCTTAACGCTTAGCGTGCGTCAATACTTTCATTTTATTGATTATGAAATGGGATCATTTTTTACCATGTTTATCATTTTTTTAACGCTACTTGCAGTTTTAGAGGATAGCGCTAGGGTTATGCTCTTCAACACGAGGTCTTAGATTTTGTGTTAGGTAGGCTCGGAGGCTTCATTTACTGTCACCTCTTCATTTTCCTCTTCCATCCGTGAGTGCAGCCACCGGTGCTTGTGTCCCTTTTCGTCACATTCCTTGGTAAGTGACTGTATTCACGGAGTAGCTTTTCTGCATCCATGAGCATTGTCACCGACGGTGGTAAGTGACTTTGTTCATGGAGCCACTTTCCTCTCTGACTGCTTCTTACAGTCCCTTGTATTTAATTTCCTTTTGACGTTTGCGATATGGCCTTTAGTTCCGAAGCAGACGTTAAACCCCCTAATAAATTAATAATATGAAACGGGGAGAGTAATATATGTGTATCGGGGAGCGTGCTGAAAACACCTGCCAGATCATTAAAACAATCAAGAAGTGTTCAGTACAACAAACTACATGTTGTATCCGCTAGTTTGTTGCACTGCACACTTCATCATTGTTTAATGACCTGGCAGGGGGAATCGGGGGGCGTGGGTCCCTTACACATATCTTAGCATTTAATTTCATAATAAAGGTATGAACAAACGTTTGTAATTGGGGGGTTAAGTGGGTGTAAAAACGCTCAGCGCTTTCTCGACATTATGCGATTTGGCAAATTGCGCGGTAATTATTAAACAAAAAAAAAACATATACAATTGTTCAACATTGAGTTTCAACTTTCTAACCATATTGAACAAACGTACTGCCAATAATTAATACAATTACAATTATGATTCTTGCGATATTTTTCCAACATTGTGCCAATACTTCCCGCCATTCTTTTTTTCAGTACTGTACGTTGTACAAATCCATCACACGGACATGAGTACTTATCTAAGCGTTTAAAAAGCTTGGCATGTGTTTACACGCCGTGATTCAAGTCATTCTACTTTGAATAACTTAATCCAAATCACCGTAAGTCTTTTTTTACTTCGTCAGTCACGATCTGTGTACTTTGGAAACACTTTTTCGAAATGATCCACAAAGTTCATCGACTCTCTTATTAATGGTAATAAGGACATAAATAATTGCCATTGATTAAACTTCTCTAGAATATAATTTGCAAACGATACAGAACTATACTATATAAATAAATAAATCAAGTTTATAGTATTTTAATTGATATACAGACTAATATAATTGGATCATATCAATTATGCTCTGTACTATCGTAACCTAAAAAAAACAAAGATAAGCATTACCTAATAACTATTAAAGTCTTTAAAGATCATTAATATGTTAATTATCTCTATTAAATTAAAACATTGTTCTGTAACTTTTTCAGCCTTTTAAGTATATATCAAACTAATTTTCTTATTGGTATGTTCATATCGCCATATCTTATAGACTTCATTATTTGTTTCTCCTAATTACGATCTTATTTAATAAACTATCATAAAATTTTATTTGAAGTTTTTGTTATTTCATTAATAGGGTTGTGACAATAGGCTTTTTAAAATTAAGTCATGCATCCCGAAAAAAAAATCATAGATCCCGAAAGCGGTATATAGTGTAATCGATACCATTTCATTACGTCTATGATATTGTTAATATCTATGATTTTAAAAGCATATTGTCACACTCCTAATAAATGATTAGTAACTAATACAATTTGGAAAAAAGAAATAAAGTTGATTTCTTCTTCAGTTAGTATATTTTGTAGTTAATTATACAGCTAATTATAGATGGTTGAGGTACACTGGATATGAAGATATATAATATTCTAAGTTTGGTGTATTCCAATAGTTTAATTAGTTTGATATTGTAATTAGTAGACTTCCAATAATTCTGTTATTAGAACATATAAATAATACTTTGCTAAAAATAATAGCAGTTAGGTAATAGTATTAGTTAATAATTATAACTAATAGTAAGAGTAGTACTAATAGTATATGTTATAAATATCAGTAGGGTAAGTTTCGAGTTATCGGACTGTTCCACATCTTCGATCATATAAGAAAAAAAATACCGTATATTATTTAATTTTTATTATATACTTTTTTCTTATATGATCAATAATGTGGAACAGTCCAATAACTTGGAACCTAACCTAATCTAGATAGAATATAGAACAATGTAGAAAAAGTAGTAGCTAAATTAGATTTAACACGAATTTTATATAAATTATCTCTAAACTGTATACAACTATCAAACTGTTTGGTAAAATAGAAATAGATTTAAATAATGGGAACATAGGTACAATAGTGAAGTTCTTCAATGTTTAACCCTTCATCTTTGGAAAACCGGTTTTGATGCATAATCACAATAAACGTTAAATGGTTAAACACTTTTTTTCTGGTAATTTGATTCTATAACTATTGAAAAGATTCCTGGTTGGTTTAGATTAGATTACATCTGGTTTTTAATGGAAAAATGGTGTCCTTTTGAACAAAAACATATAGTTATATTACAAAATTTTAGTTAATCAAAATTAAAGGATTGTTCTTTCAAAATATTTGATTTTTTAGATCATTTTAGTTTACATTTTGAAGTTTTTATTTAGTGATGATTTTATAACATTTTTATTCCCATAATTAGAAGTCTTTAAATTTACTTACTGCATTCATTATTTTGTTGGTGTTAAAGATGGGAATTTGTGTTCTTACTTAATTTAACATTTATTGTATATTAGGGGGATAAGTTACGAATTATCGGTCAGTACCACATCTTCGGTCACATAAGAAAAAAACAGTATAAAAATTATTATTAGATAACACTGTAATAAAAATTATTTTTATTATTTTTATCATTCATTTTTTATGTCTATAGATAAAATTGGAAATACAATCATTACACTAAATTTTCTTCATTTCTCTACAGTTATTTATTAACTTAAATTATTATCTCCCTAATCGCATCCTTCAGCAACAAATAATACTAAATGTTTTCAGTGCCCGATTAGATGTGATGAAGTGAGGTTGTGTGTGTCGTAGCTCCTGTATCTCCACTCTGAAGTGATTTCACACGCTATAGAGATACTCTTTCTTTATTTACTAAAATGCCATTAGATAAACGTGCATCCATTTAAATTTATCTTATATCATTAAATAACGTTTAATTTAGTATTGTTATTAATAAACCTGATTTTGTATGATCTTGCCGACCCGCGTATCTTGTAACGAAACCGAAAAAAGAATGGAAGACCAATGAACTTTTCAGTTACGCCAAAAAGTACCCGTTCAACATTTTTATAGTTCTTTTCATTCATAAATTAGCAGAGCAAATCTTGCTAGCAAAAGTTGTGGGGAAGTTATTGGAGTTAAATGAATGTTAGTTATTTTATTTGCAATACTATTTTATTTGCAATACTATTTTATTTGCAGTACTATTTTATTTACAATACTATTTTATTTACAATACTATTTTATTTACAATACTATTTTATTTACAATACTATTTTATTTGCAATACTATTTTATTTACAATACTATTTTATTTACAATACTATTTTATTTACAATACTATTTTATTTACAATACTATTTTATTTACAATACTATTTTATTTGCAATACTATTTTATTTACAATACTATTTTATTTACAATACTATTTTATTTACAATACTATTTTATTTACAATACTATTTTATTTGCAATACTATTTTATTTACAATACTATTTTATTTACAATACTATTTTATTTACAATACTATTTTATTTACAATACTATTTTATTTACAATACTATTTTATTTGCAATACTATTTTATTTGCAATACTATTTTATTTGCAATACTATTTTATTTGCAATACTATTTTATTTGCAATACTATTTTATTTACAATACTATTTTATTTACAATACTATTTTATTTACAATACTATTTTATTTACAATACTATTTTATTTACAATACTATTTTATTTACAATACTATTTTATTTACAATACTATTTTATTTGCAATACTATTTTATTTACAATACTATTTTATTTGCAATACTATTTTATTTGCAATACTATTTTAATTGCAATACTATTTTATTTGCAATATTATTTTATTTACAATACTATTTTATTTGCAATACTATTTTATTTGCAATACTATTTTATTTACAATACTATTTTATTTACAATACTATTTTATTTGCAATACTATTTTATTTACAATACTATTTTATTTGCAATACTATTTTATTTGCAATACTATTTTATTTGCAATACTATTTTATTTACAATACTATTTTATTTACAATACTATTTTATTTACAATACTATTTTATTTACAATACTATTTTATTTACAATACTATTTTATTTACAATACTATTTTATTTACAATACTATTTTATTTGCAATACTATTTTATTTACAATACTATTTTATTTACAATACTATTTTATTTACAATACTATTTTATTTACAATACTATTTTATTTGCAATACTATTTTATTTACAATACTATTTTATTTACAATACTATTTTATTTACAATACTATTTTATTTGCAATACTATTTTATTTGCAATACTATTTTATTTACAATACTATTTTATTTACAATACTATTTTATTTACAATACTATTTTATTTACAATACTATTTTATTTACAATACTATTTTATTTGCAATACTATTTTATTTGCAATACTATTTTATTTGCAATACTATTTTATTTGCAATACTATTTTATTTGCAATACTATTTTATTTACAATACTATTTTATTTACAATACTATTTTATTTACAATACTATTTTATTTACAATACTATTTTATTTACAATACTATTTTATTTACAATACTATTTTATTTACAATACTATTTTATTTGCAATACTATTTTATTTACAATACTATTTTATTTGCAATACTATTTTATTTGCAATACTATTTTAATTGCAATACTATTTTATTTGCAATACTATTTTAATTGCAATACTATTTTATTTGCAATACTATTTTATTTACAATACTATTTTATTTGCAATACTATTTTATTTACAATACTATTTTATTTGCAATACTATTTTATTTGCAATACTATTTTATTTGCAATACTATTTTATTTGCAATACTATTTTATTTGCAATACTATTTTATTTACAATACTATTTTATTTCAAATACTATTTTTTGTATTTATTTGCAATACTTCATTTACGGTAGTAATTTATTTGTATTACTATTGTATACTCATTACTATCATATTTACGATTTATTCAAAATAAATACTTACTTATTTTAAAATATTATTTTATTTACAGTAGGTACAGTAAATTATATACAATTGCAGTTTACAGTGCCGGGCCAATGAAAAGTCATAAATTGTATGGTATTTAAATTTAGTCTATTTTAAACACTGACTGCATAACTTCTATTTAATTGGAATTTCGATATTTTGTTCTAATGAACTTTAAACTAATTAAATTATCTAACATGGTTTACAGCATTATCATCAGCAAATTATTTCCTAACATTAATACAAATTATGTGCAGACATGCGGGAAATTTTTTCTCATTCGATCATTAAAAATTTTGTGTATTGTCAAATAATGTATTGTCAAATAATAACCCATGCGTAATAATAGAAAATACATTATCACGCCATTTTGTTTGGAATATGCAAAAGCTTCAAAAGCTATCTATATAAAATAGAAAATAACGGAGCACACCAACATAATCATGCAATCTAATTCTTATATTTAGATCTTGGTATCTATAATTAATCCTTATTGCGGATTGGTATCGTGAGTGACTGAATGATGCATTATAGTGATTAATAATTCAATATCAGAAACAAAGTACGAGGTCTTGAACATATATAACATGTGCGAAAGTGGTGTAGATCTTTCAGTTTTAACATTTGAAGTGATAAAATAGTCATTAGAATGGTCTGCTCTTATCGGTTTCTTATGTATCACAATGCTGTAATAAAACTTCCATACTATTAAGAAAATGTGAATGAATTAAAGCATATTATATTAATCTTAGTAATCCCACAGCCTATATTATCACCATTTCTACAGGAAAATACGATATAGCTCGTCTTATTAACATTAATACACAAATTATTTATTTATCCATCTAACTACATTCTCCAGATCATTGCTGACATTACTGGCTACAGTATTTAACGTCACTAGTATTAAACTTAGAAGACAAGGTGCAATCAACTGCATAGAGAGAGAATTTAAAAGAAGTTTTAAAGAGGCTTTAATATCATTGATAAACACAAGAAATAACAACGGTCCCAATACTGAACCCTGCGGTACACCAGATATAGAGACAGACTGTTTTCTATTAGGTACGGCTTAAGCCACTCGGCGTAGGTAGTTATCTCTAAACCTATTTAATACTCTTTAATAGAATGCCATGACATATTTTTATTTATTTTTCGATTTCGAAGATAGACCAATTGTTCCCAGACGCAAAATGTGTATCGACAGATCGTTTGTAAAATACTATCGATTACGGTTAATAATTGTCTTTTTTTCCGTAAATTTTATAAGTTCAGACATAGGAATTTTTTATTAGAAACGTACGACGAAAGAAGATAGACTAGCTATAAACGTTTCAAGTTTATAATACAATTAGTTTTTGGTTGAATTATTCATGGTCGTAACTAGATTTTCGACTGTGTATAAGGGTTAATGTCCTACCAATTCCTCGCATTAAAAGCAAGAGGTTGCATTTCAGATCATTTAGTTTTTATTTCCCCATTCGAACAGCTTTTGATGTTACGACAAATGCTCTTTCAGCGACTGAAAATCCTCTCGCAAATTGAACGTCACTAACCTACTTTGGGACTTTTTATTTCGATGTGAAATGCGCTTGATGTCATTTATACTGAACTGTTCGATAACTTGGAATTTACCCCATTTGGTATCAAAACAACAATCTACTTATAGAAGTTGCTATGGTAACAATATATATACATACGCACAGACAGAACAATCTCCAGTTTGATTTGTACTTTAAAATCCTAATTCTAATAATAATAGGTTAAGTTACGAGTTATTGGTCGGTTCCACATCTTCGGCAACGTAGAAAAAAACATATTAAAATTATACAATTTTTTTTTTAATAAAAATATAAATAAATTATAATTATTATATGTTTTTTTCTGAATATGACCGAAGATGTGAAACCAACCGATAATTCGTAACTTACCCCATTCATATTCACAAATGTAGGTACTAAAGTAATTTTATCTTTTCGATTATGATGATGGTACACTTACGCATAACAAATATTAGAGATCTTTATCTAATGTTTGAATAATTAAAAGTTCAGTTATTTATTGAATGGCTCATTGATATACCTATTCAATATTAATTCATACCTATTCATTGATACGAATTCATTCATACCTATTCATTCAATGCATCCAGCCCATTGATATTTTTTCCAGTCATTGAATCATTAGGGTTATCCCTAAATGTTGGCCACTTCATTGGTATTCCAAGGAAGCTGTGCCTGGAATATTTTGTTCCGATTGGAATAATTCAGACCTGAGATTTCGACTCCGAAATAAGATTTAAATTCTGAACTCGTACTTATACTTTTTTTTCCAATTTTCGACTGAAATTCAGAACAGAGTTAGAGAGGATTTTTTAAGGTTAATAGAATTACAGGAGGTTCATGAATTAAATTGATTGAAACTTATGTCTTATACTGTTAATTTACTTATTGGAAAAATATTTACAAAATTATTAGTTTTATTATTGTATCATCAATTGTAGCATAAAAAAATAAGAACAAAAATTAACTGCTTCTTAATTATTCTCTTCGCGCAAATTTCCCTTCTACGAGTAATATAGTAATATTTTTTATTGTGATATTGTTATTCGAATAACTTAAAAGTATTCAACCAAATTGCCTGAAATTTGGTGGGACGATTAGTCAATATCTAGGAACCATTTGGTTAGGTTTTAGTCACGATATGGTCAAAATCGATTGAAGCGGTGACAAAGGTATGCGCTCTACGAGTGACCATTCGAGAAATTTAAGTTTTTCTTATATGATCGAAAATGTGGAACTGTCCAATAACTCGGAGCTTACCCTAGTACTCGTTACATCACTTATCAAAAATTATGAAGAAGTATGATTTTAAAATTCTGCAGATTTTTTTTTTCTGTACCGACAGTAAAAGTAACATAACGATAACAACTATACACTTTAATAAAGCCTCTTTCATACCGAAATTCGAGCTTCCCATTGTGTTCAATGTAGACTTTCACATTAGGCATGAAATCATGCCGCTAACTAGATTAGCACAGACCAATAGAGTGTATTTTCCAATGCTACAGACGTGGATTTGAGAAGAGGGATATAAAATCACGTGATTGATTCATTTAAATTGCTATTGTTTATCTATTTCAATATTAGTTATCGTAGCAAGAATCCAGCAGTCATTCAAAAAAAAATATATATACATTTTTATTAAGTTATATATTGATTGGAATAGTTTATATATTGATACAAATGTAGTATTATTTAAAGCAATAAAACAATTAATGGAAAGGATGGCAGTAGTAAAGCATGAAATAGACACCATGTATGAAGGTTTGGCATTTTTTTGCATGCTGCATTTTTAGCCGCGGCATGAAAAAAAACGCCTAGTCTGAAAGAAGCTTAAAATATACAGTTTTATCAGAACAACCTAATTTGATTTATATAATTTAAATGTTTAATTTGAATGTAAAATGTTACATCAGTGCATGAAATTGACTGCAGTGTAGATGCATTGTAATATTATCAGTGTAATATGCAGTGTATTATTCTCAGTGTCAATCAATGCAGTTAAGAAAAAGAGGGAATTGATATTGTGACAGGAAATAAAGTGAGGGAAAATGATATGAAAGAGGGGAGTGAGATGTGACTTGATATGGAATAAACTTAGATATCGCTAGATAATGTAATACTGAGATATAACAGTGAGGAATATCCTTTAGATATCGCTAGATAATGTAATATGGATATTTAACTGTAAGGAATTACACTTAGATATTGCTAGATAATGTAAAACAAAATAAAACTTCCTTAGTTTAATAATGTATTTGTTTATAATTTATTGTAAAACACTTCTAAATTTATCAACACACGGCAGACTCTCTACTAATTGTAATACAAGCTCACTACTTTTTTCAATATGTTCTACCTATTATATTGTGACTCATGAATGGCATTAAATACTCATCAGATTAAAGGGTAAAAAGAATGAATCAGAATCAAGTTTTACAAAATAAATTTCAACAGATGTATCAGTACATATAGCGGCGTATATAATGAGATAAATACATATGTTAATGTATATATGATTCGTATATTATTATGTGTGATATTAATTAGTGTATGTGATAAGTATATTAGTATGTGATTATGTGATTTAAATTACAAGGGAATGTAAGAAGCAGACAAAACATATGCCTAATGTGAAAATAATATTAGTACATATATTAATATGTGTGATTAGTATATGATTATGTATATATAATAAGCATATATGCATGTATCAGAACATATGTTATAATTTGATTATCTACCACACAAGATTTCAAGATGAGTTAATTTCCTCAGCATTACTGTATATTGATTAAAGAAACCTGGTAAAAACAGGAAGAAATGTTCTGTCATATTAGATAAAGCAAACAGTAAAAAAAATATTCGATTTACTAGTTATATATATCTAGGTACCAACTGTTTCATTATTTATAAAAATCACAGATAATATCAAAAATTAATATTTTTCTCTTATTTATGTTTCTTATGGTGAAATTATAAACATTACCATTGGTTTCTAACTAAAAGTTTTTTTTTTCATTAAGCCTCTTCATGTCCATTAGAAGCAACAAGAAGTCTGAACAGTGGAATGTAAGAAAACTTTATATAAGATGAAATGTAATGCATTCCTTCATATATATTCATTTTAACTGAAGCAAAGGTCAGCTCTATACCTAGGGTATGATTGTTGTTAGTGTCCATTTCACCTGTAACTTCACCTGCACTTCACCAATTTTATATATATATTTAAATTCTATATGAAAGAGCATAGCTATGTCTTTATGTTGTTTAACAGATAAGAATTCTTTCAAATATTGACTCTTAGTAATCTAGGTAGATGTTTTTACTTATAATGATTTACAAAAAGATACTCAGGAGTTCTATTTGTTTATTTAATGTTATAAAAATTATTATTTAAATAAATTATTTCGTCACTATAAGCATTACTCTCTTCACCCCCCATTACCCTCTCTTCACCCCCCATTACCCTCTCTTCACCCCCCATTACCCTCTCTTCACCCCCCATTACCCTCTCTTCAACCCCCCATTACCCTCTCTTCACCCCCATTACCCTCTCTTCACCCCCCATTACCCTCTCTTCAGCCCCCCATTACCCTCTCTTCAACCCCCCATTACCCTCTCTTCACCCCCCATTACCCTCTCTTCACCCCCCATTACCCTCTCTTCACCCCCCATTACCCTCTCTTCACCCCCCATTACCCTCTCTTCACCCCCCATTACCCTCTCTTCAACCCCCCATTACCCTCTCTTCAACCCCCCATTACCCTCTCTTCAACCCCCCATTACCCTCTCTTCACCCCCATTACCCTCTCTTCACCCCCATTACCCTCTCTTCACCCCCCATTACCCTCTCTTCACCCCCCATTACCCTCTCTTCACCCCCCATTACCCTCTCTTCAACCCCCCATTACCCTCTCTTCAACCCCTATTACCCTCTCTTCAACCCCCTCACTACCCTCTCTTCAACCCCCCCCCCCCTAACCCCTGAGTATTGTTTGTGTTTATTTTTGGTTGTGTTTTGCGCAATTACCGCAGATGCGGAAGTACTTATTTTCTACGGCATTTGAAGCGTGTAGAGTTACGCATGTTACTCTTAGATTTATGACATACACTTCTTTTCTTTTCACTCTTTATTTATTTTATACACTTTTAGAAAAGATCTGAAAATTTTCTCCTACAATTATCCTGTTTAGATTCGGTAGAACTGAATTTTATTACGTAAACCCAAATTTAAAATTCATCTGTAGATTTATGTTTTAATTTACTATTTACTGTTGAATTTGATAAAACATTATTAAATGATTTCCTTCTATATTTGAATTTTAAATAATTAAACTTAGTTGTTAAAAAGAATATGGATTTTTTTTATTTTAAAAATTGACAATCCTCTGTAAAATAATATCATAATAACGCAGCATTTAATAAGTGATGTTGCCATTATTTCTTTCCACGTTACTATTTAATAATAACTACTTCAAGTTCAACATACTATTATCAATTATAATATTGTAACCATATATTATTGAAGATACAACCACTTTCCTCTTTGACTGCTTCTTCCAGTCCTTTTGACGTTAGCGCTATGGCCTTTGGTTCCGAAACAGAGGTTAAACCCCTACTGTATTAATTACAGGCGGAGGAACATTTTCGAAAGTCTCTACCGTTATTTTGCTAACATAGGACTCACTGTTAATTAATTATATACCATGTCTTGCCTTCATATTCTCAAATCATATATTACCAGTACCATCAGTTATGCAATATAGTATTAATTATCTTTTTTCTTATAATTATAGTTCTAAAAAAATAACAAACTGAAAATGTTAAACAGTTTATGCTTGTTCCCATAGAATATCACATATATTTTTGGTCCTGTACCATCACCACTGTAATTCTCTTCCCCTTATCGTTTATAGCGGATAGTACATCTAATAGTGTGCCCTTTTATGCCCTGTGACTGAAGTCTTAAGTCCATTGATGAAGTGGCTGCGACATACCTTACTTAAGGTGTCCCTTGTACTTCTAATGAAGACATAGGTACCACTGTAGTACTTAATTATGGTGGGAAGGGACCCAACTTTATCTCCTATGGCCCCACCATAACTTTCAGTAGATTTTGTATCTTTTTTTAAATTAATAGTTTTTTGGTATATTATAGGATCAATAATGAAATCCAATATTCCCTAAAATTACATTTCTTTATACCTATTTCCAACTTTATGTCTTTATTTCTTTCACCAAATACATATAGTATATACCTAGCACTGCAACATGAGATGTAGATACTTGAAATACAGCATGTATTTTCAGTGTCTTTTTCGGTCATTTTACCATTCATAGTTCCGAACTTTTTAAAAGCAAGAATTTTAAATATTGTCTTGAAGATAATATAATCCAAAGACTTCCTCACTATAATACAGTGCAAATTTACCATATAATATTCTATTAATATTTATTGAAAGCAAAATTATAGTATTATATTTCATTAAAAAGAATTACTCCTGTAATATGTCTAATTTATTCATATCTTGGAATATACTTAAGAGATATTTAGTGTTAATATGATCAGTGGTATGTTATAAATAATTTTTATTTAGAGAGAAATGATTGAATATATCGCTAAGGAATATATCATTTTAAGAACCTAATGTCATATAATTAAATTGAACTAGACGAATATATAATAAGGCAGGGAATATAATTCATATTTCATATTTACTGAGCAAATATGGACAAACCTATAAATATTAAAAAAAAAGTGAATAATACACATATTTTTGTCCTTTATTTCTTTCATTACAAATTATCTATTCATTTATTATCTGTACTAATATTTATTCATGACACTATTCCTTTTCCTATACTAACAGAGTAACCATAGCTAACACAAACATCAGTCTTATGATTTCTCTAGCAGACATCTCTATAGACTAAATTATATGCTCCTCTCATTGCTATGAAACATCAGTAAAAAATAATATACTGCCTTGCTGTTCCTTATAATTTGTATGTTCATATGTTTTTTTTAGCTCATAGTTATGGTGGGGCCATAGAAGATTGTGTTCCTTTTAATCTTCCCTGGCCCCACCATAACTTTTTTCTCTTTGAAGTTAGAATGATTTTTTTTTGTGTACCTAATATATTTATGATTGATTAATAATCTATATTCCTATAGTAATTGTTTAAGAAACTGTTACATAAAACTAGATTTCTTTTTATGGTGGACATACCATCCATAATCTACTATAATATGATATAATGTGGTGATATCATTACACTAAGTGACAAATAACTATTTCTATATAGCTACTCTATATCACATTAGAGCCAGTCATTCTAACTTAGATACATCATACAGTGTTTTCTCTTTGAGGTATAGTTTCTTTGATCTAGCATTTATAATATCTGATAGAAATGATTTCCGTATCGTGCTTATAGGCTATATAGTTTGATTATGAATTATAATGGTATAGGTTATCGTATTTTCCAAACCTAGATATTCGATTATTTATTATTACCCATTTATCTAATGGTTAAATAAATACAATCATTTCTAAGATTTTAGAAGCATCCTGAAACCTTAAATAATATCAAAATTAGGATTAGGTAGGCTAATTGTCCCTATTTTTTTCTAATCACCCTTTAAGTTCTCCGAAATCTTTGGAAATCCTAAAATTATTTTACTTCCTATCAAACCAGACATAAAACTACACTTTTATATATAGTTTATTCAGTATAAAATACATACGTTAATAAACTCCTTATAAGAAGATAACCCATACGGTTTTGATGCCTTTCTTTAGTTGCCTAATATTTTTTTGTTATTAATTAGAATCAAGCGATCAATGTATGTATGTAACAAAATTTTAAATTTGAATACTGTCGGTTTTAAAGAATTCAATTAATTCAGATGGGAATAGTATTAAATATAGATAATTTTCGCAGATCCCACCATAAAGTTCTGGCAGAGACATTCACACAGTGTGACGTTGTTATAGCGTCACTAACTGTTATTATGGTAGAGACAGTGTGACGTCACTAACTGTTATTTGAAGCACTTGGGAAAATAGTGTAGAATGGGCTAGAGCAAATAAATATTTCTAGCCACAATGGGGGAGGAGATATTTATAAAGGGGTAACTATATTTGATGGCTTTTACTCATCTTAGCTAATAAAATGATAATGAATTGTTAATTTTAGAGCTAAATATATTGAGAATATTTTCTCTATTTAATTTAATAATTAATTCCAAATTTTCGAGAACGAAAAAAAAAGTATAATAATTAAAATAAAAGTTATATAATTATATATTTTATTTTATTTTTTCTTACGTGTTCGAAAATTTGGTACGGTTCGATAACTCTGAATTTACCCTATATTTTATTTGTGTCAGTGCCACAATGTAGAATGTGGTAAATAGTTCTCCGAATTTGTAATTCTACTCACACTTCTCTAATTTTTTTATGTGTCTATATGAGACATTTCATGATTACTTGAAGAGAAAAGAGTTCAAACTATTCCATATTCTGCAGACTGTATCTTCGTATATTTCTTGAATTGAAATACCAATGGAAAAGTTATGGTGGGGCCATAGGAGATTAAGTGGGTCCACTTATTCTTCCATGACCCCACCATAACTTTCCTTCTTAATCTTCTATGACCCCACCATAACTTTCCCCTCTCAATCTTCTATGACCCCACCATAACTTCTCTTCTTAATCGTCTATAACCCCACCATAAGTTTCCCCTCTTAATCTTCTATGACCCCACCATAACTTCTCTTCTTAATCGTCTATGACCCCACCATAACTTTCCCTTCTTAATCTTCTATGATCCCTCCATAACTTCTCTTCTTAATCTTCTATGACCCCACCATAACTTCTCTTCTTATTCTTCTATGACCCCACCATAACTTCCCTTCTTAATCTTCTATGACCCCACCATAACTTCCCTTCTTAATCTTCTATGACCCCACCATAACTTCCCTTCTTAATCTTCTATAACCCCACCATAACTTCCCTTCTTAATCTTCTATGACCCCACCATAACTTCTCTTCTTAATCTTCTATGACCCCACCATAACTTCTCTTCTTAATCTTCTATGACCCCACCATAACTTCCCTTCTTAATCTTCTATGACCCCACCATAACTTCCCTTCTTAATCTTCTATGACCCCACCATAACTTCCCTTCTTAATCTTCTATGACCCCACCATAACTTCCCTTCTTAATCTTCTATGACCCCACCATAACTTTCCCCTCTCAATCTTCTATGACCCCACCATAACATCTCTTCTTAATCTTCTATGACCCCACCATAACTTTCCCCTCTCAATCTTCTATGACCCCACCATAACTTTCCCCTCTCAATCTTCTATGGCCCCACCATTACTTTCCCCTCTCAATCTTCTATGACCCCACCATAACTTCCCTTCTCAATCTTCTATGACCCCTCCATAACTTCCCTTCTTAATCTTCTATGACCCCTCCATAACTTTTTACTAAAAATCTGTTTTTGATGCCAGTACAAAACTTTCAACTTCCTTTTCTATCTAATGGGATATAATTTTAAAAAGTGTATATTTTGGTGTTTATAATTCAGTTAAACCAGAGAACATTTGCTATGATAATATTTTCCCACATCTTTCTCACATGATTTATTTTGATGTTGAAAAAATAATGAACGTTAAAACAAATAAATTTTAATTTTTCATTATATTATAAATTCATTTTCTTGTAAAAGAACCATCAATCGATGCAACCTAAGTGCTCATTGAAGGGTGTAACATCAAAATGTCTGACCTTACCTCTAGTGATGCACATACGTTAATTATAAATCAAAACTGTTAATTTCATTCAGTTTATTACACTTCCAGCAAAAAATAAATAAAAAATTCTTCAGATTACGATGGCAAAATCTGCCCCAATACTAACACTCGAAATAAATTAATATCTTTAAATTTACACTACAAATAAATTAATATGAGAAACCTTGTACAAGAAATAATATCTTTGAATTAACACTAGAAATAAATTAATATCATTAAATTTACACTAGAAATAAATTAATATCATTAAATTTACACTAGAAATGATATCTTTTATCATAACAGTGTCTAAAGGATCGGGCGTGACGCTAAAGCAACTCGATTGCTAACGTATGCAGGTCCACCCTAACTAGAAAAAACATAACGCGATAAATTATAGTGGATAACGAAGGTGATAGTAATTAGCGTGAGGTGATAACAGCTAAAGAACATATTGTAGCACTTTTTAATGTTTTTCTTGTATTGATCGGATAAAGTTAAAATAACTCACTCAAGTTTTGATTATCGAAATTCTTCAAAATATTTTTGTTTGCAGTTTTTATCACCTGTTTCGATAGTGTTTCATAGTAGATGACTGTGTACAGAGTAACTTTTCTGCATCCATGAGCATGCTGCCGAATGTTGATAGTTGACTTTGTATATGATTAATATATGTATATCACAATACAACTCAACACAACAATAATACTAAAATATTAATTTATCTCGTCTAATATTACGCCTGCATTGCAATCATTTCAGCTACTGCTCTATCCCCAAAATCATATGTCCTGTATGTAAATGCGCCTCCCAATTGTAAGTTAGAATCTGCATACAATAAGGCATAAGCTATATGCATTAGCATTTAGCATCTCAACTTTGAGGCATGGAACCTGGAGATGTTCTGGAAATTCTCTCGGCAGATCTTGGCAGACAAACTCTGCCCTAACACTTCCATAACTCTATCTTAACTCTCACTCTATTCGTTGGCTTTAAATAAGAGTAAATTGTCACAGGTATAGTCTATACTCTATAGATTATTATATCACAGTGCATGAATTATAGATTTGATTTGAATAACTGTTCATATTTTTCAGTAGCTCTAAAATAGTTGTTTCACCAGGTATCGAAAGATGTCAATTACCTATACATCAACTCTCACTCTATTGGTTAGTCTTATTATAAATTCTCTCAGGTATTCCCTGTAGATTATTATATTACAGAAAGATTTACAACTGTATTCGCCATTACAAGATTTCTGTAGGGGAATACTTGATTACCAGGTAGTTATACACAGTAAAACCTAAAGCCTACCTATGCTCCTGTTCTTCGAGGGCAAATGTTTTTCTATCCCTCTATTGGGAGGCTTTGAGCCTATTTGCTTTCGGTGAATTCGGAATAAAAAAGCCTGCTGTTGATGGTATAGTATTATCTCGATATCCTCTGAGAATATTATCTCCATATTGTTCGCGAAGATTATCCCCATGTCTTATAGGTAGGCTATTTTACTATCGGAAAACATGCAGTGTTATAAATTGTAACTTCCACTAAATTTAGTAAATTCTTGATACAATAATCCTAACGTTCCCTATCTATACTACAACTGAATAAACTTCTCTATTTCTTCTTTAGGTATTCAAATCATGATAGAAACCATTATTCCTCTCATCAATCCTTCCTTCTTTATTCCTTTCTTCCTTTCTTTTCCCACTTTAGATTGATTTTGTTAGTGAAAATCTAGGCACTTTCTGTGGCCTGAAAGTTGGTAAATCTAATATCCGACTCTGCAGCATGAACTCCATTGTGGAGAAAAATATGGTACTGTGTTCCTCAATCGTTACCTTGGCTTGAAATGTTATAGGTATTATAGGCTCTAAGCAGCTTATATTGGTGTCAACATACCTACCCAACATATCTCCGAAAACCCAACATACCTCCCCAGGATATCTCCCAACATATAAATCAACATACACATACATTTCCAACATATGTCACAACATACCTCCTCGCATATATACCAACATATCTCCAAAAATATCTCCCCAACATATCTTCAAACATATCTCCAAACATATCTCACAAAATACTTTCACAGCTTATCTCTCAACTTACATCTCCAACATATCTAGCAAAATACGTTTCCAGCATATCTAGCAACACTCTTTTCAAACATATCCCTCACAGTACGTTCCCAGCATATCTCCCAACATATCACAGCATTCTCAGTCCAGCAATCTCTGACTATTTGCCAACTCAGTTATTTTGCAGCACCAAACTTTCGAAACTCAGGTTCCAAAAATGCCACCAAAATGTTTCGTGATTGCAGTCAACATTGGGTTGATTTTTTACCAAGTTATCTCTTGAATGCTCCATATCTTTATAGCATTCCAAACATTTAATTACATCACTTTATCTGCTATTCATGAAATAGTCCGAATGCTTTTTAGAGGTTCAACGGCGACCTTTTGTCTGAAACGTAGAGTCTTGAGACAATTTGCAAGCTTTTTCTTTAGAGGTAAAGCCTCTGAGACCTGAATAATCTGCCTCAATTTGCATGAGTTTTGTATCGGAGGAAAAACTCGTCTTTAGAACCCGTAGCTTCACAGTTTATCAATTTAAAAGTTACTAGTATGCTATATGCAAATATGCAACTAAGTAGGATATGAAATGTTAATATACTAATCGTCAATATTAGAATTTTGAACAAATTTCGTACCACCGTATATTTTTTTCCGATGATTTTAATCAAAAAATATGAATTGCTTTTGGGTACATTTTTAAATTGAATATCTTTGAAAAATATTAATTTAACACTTCTGGAACAAAATTTTATAAATCTGTTAAGCGTATAATCTTTAAAACTACACAGAAAAAAAAACAGTGTATTAACAATTAATGCTTCAATACACAAAACTTCTTTTTAATCACATCAATAAGAATTGAGATGAAGCACAAGCAACATTTTTTATGTCCGATCAATTTGTATATTATTACAAAAAATTGCCTGTATTGAAACAGAGTAAAACAACTATAAGTGCTATATAAGCTAATTGTTTCTTTAATCTCTTTAAAATTTTATTTTCTCTATAAAATAACAATCCAAATCGAATACCTTTTAACCAACACATCCAACAAAGTCAATTGGATAAAGTTAACTCATTTTAGTGGTTAAGACACCGGCTAAAGTTAGTACAATCTGGAGAGTGAAGATCACATTTATTCTCCCGTAGACTTTTTCTCTGTCGTAATTTGTTAGCAAACTCAATAGATTTTTAAAGTAAAGGAAATTTGTTCACTATAGAGGCTACTTCCTTGCTCAGGACACTACATCCACTATATTTATAAGAGTATAGATAAAATAATTTGAAACAAGAATAGATTTCATTGAAAAATCAGTTTCATTATAATAGTATGACAAAATTACCAATGTCATTTTTTAAATATATTGTAAAAAATTATACTCTGTACATAGAGTGAACGAATTTTTCCACTATTTTTTTTCTCAATTTCCATAAAATCTTCAATTTTCAAATATTCATCCATTTCTTAATATTCCTCTCCATATCTAAATACTGTTTTCTATTTCTAAATGCTCTTCCCAGTCTCTAAAAATTCCCCAAACACTCTAAAGCTCCCCACCACTCCCTATATATTATGTATTCTCACTCCCCATGTTTGTATTTATTTACGAGACTGTTAGTGAGTAATTAGGTTGTATGTTTGCCTAATTGGTTGCTACATGGCGTAGTACTCTACAGGGTAAAGGACAACCCTGCTAACAAGAATTTTACATAATTATGTGACATATAAGATATGATAATGTGGAAAAAAAATTATTTATATATAATTCATTATATATTTATTATTCAATTCATCAAATTCTTCCAATTTTTTTTAGAATATAAGATATGAAAAAAATTGATTTTTTAATAAATAATACATGGTTTATTAAATCAATCAAATTTTTTTTAATCATTTTAAATACTTAAACTATAGTGTGCCTTTAAATTAGAAATATCATGTAACTAAACTAAGTTCCGCGTTATCGCTCGTTTCTATATTTCCGACCATGTATGTAAAATTAACAAGTTAAAAAAACTGATATGACCGAAAATGTGAAACTATTCGGTAACTCGTAACTTACCCATCTCATCTTCAACTGCTCACCCATGCATTCTTTTTGTGTTTCCAACTGCCGCATCTCTACCAGGATATCATGACTTGCACTTTTCATTATGCAAATGACTAAGTCTGATTATTTTTCTATTATTTCTAATTTATTTTTCAGAATTCGGATTCATATCATTTCAATTGAACTGTACAGTCAGTGTACATACCATTTACAAATTCTAAAAATGTGTGTATAAAAAATAAATTGGTAAAATCGTGGTTAAATATTCGTTTTGAAATTCCCTTTTAAGCTTCGTATTCTACACAGTGGATATAGGATGCAAAATATCCTTATTAATGTGTTGTGATTGGTTACAAAGTATCTTCGATTAAATATGGGGCATGTAATTAGCAGGTGAAAAAAGGTTCGAAATGGAGAGTGAAGTATTCGAATACCAATTGGATGACGATTGTCGAAACCACTGATATTCAGAGTTACTGATCTGAAACTATGCTTATTGGTGCCGAATCAACGCTGATCTGGCCATAGTCGACGCTGGTCTACCCACAATAATTGACGCTTTTCTGCCCTCAATCGACGCTGATCTGGCCTCAATTGACGCTAATCTGCCCTCAATAGACGCTGTTCTGCCCTCAATGGACGCTAATCTGCCCTCAATAGACGCTGATCTGCCCTCAAATAACGCTGATCTGCCCTCAAATAACGCTGATCTGCCCTCTACCGACGCTTAGCGCCCGAATCTTTCTCTTTGCTGTGTTATCTTTTCCGCAGCATGCCTCTCTTCAAAGACTGTGTCTGCAAGAGAAAGAAGGAGAATGTGCTGAAGGTTAGCAAGCCCCTCCACCTGCTCACTAAGGTAAGTTATTAATATTACAACAATCGGTGCTTACCCTGTAGGTAAATAGTTTTATTATTTATTTATTTCATTGGTCAACTGTCAACAGTTTCAATTTTTTTTTCAATGAATAGAAGTAGTACAGTAGGCTTCTTTATACTGTAGAATCCTGAGTAAGGAACTACCGTGAATAGTGAGCAAATTTTCTTTTGTCTGCCATGAAGGGCCATCAGTTTTAGAAAACTAGTGGCCATTTTATGGCTGACTAAAGAAAATTTGTTCTCTATGAGGGGTGGTTCTCTTACTCAGGACACTACATTTACTATAGAGGAGGTCAGTATGGAGCAGTTATACTGTATATTAAAGTATCAATTAACAGTTCAGAATTAAATACCGGATGAACGTTTAAATAAGTTATTAATAAAAGAAAACTAATTGAAATTTTTTAATATATTCAGTAGCTTTTTTTAATAATGACCTGTTGACATTTTGGTAATAGAATTATTCTGTTATCCTCAAGCCTTTTGGTAATTTTAATATTAAGGATGTGAATACCATAAGAAAAACAGGTTTCATTTGCTCCAATCTTTCGGGAAAATAATACAATTAATTAATTAGAGGTTATTTCTATAGTAAGAATTTTCTATTTCAAAATATTAAATAGATAATGGTTTTGGTATTGACAACAATGAGTATATGGCAATTCCGAGTTATTGGACAGTTTCACATTTTCGATCTTATAGATGTTTTTTTTTATTGTAATTAAAATAACGAGTTTAATTATAAATATAATATATTTTAATTTGCAGCATCGAAAATGCGAAACCGTCCGATAAAAATGTTCTTTCGTGTTCTCTTTTTTTTACAGTAATATCATCTCTAAACTCGTTTGCTGATTTTTAGGACATGTTATCAACTTGATCATATTTCTTCAAAGAAAAGCGCATGTATAGTTTCGTAATTTAATCCACCATGAAAGGTATACCTATTTATAAAAAGTAAAATTATACCTATTCATATGAAGAAGGAAAATTATACCTATTCATAAGAATTAAAAATTATACCTATTCATAAGAATTAAAAATTATACCTATTCATATGAAGAAGGAAAATTATACCTATTCATAGGAACGAAAAATTATACCTATTCATATGAAGAAGGAAAATTATACCTATTCATATGAAGAAAGAAAATTATACCTATTCATAAGAACTAAAAATTATACCTATTCATATGAAGAGGGAAAATTATACCTATTCATAAGAACTAAAAATTATACCTATTCATATGAAGAGGGAAAATTATACCTATTCATAAGAACTAAAAATTATACCTATTCATAAGAACTAAAAATTATACCTATTCATATGAAGAAGGAAAATTATACCTATTCATAAGAACTAAAAATTATACCTATTCATATGAAGAAAGAAAATTATACCTATTCATAAGAACTAAAAATTATACCTATTCATATGAAGAGGGAAAATTATACCTATTCATAAGAACTAAAAATTATACCTATTCATAAGAACTAAAAATTATACCTATTCATAAGAACTAAAAATTATACCTATTCATAAGAACTAAAAATTATACCTATTCATAAGAAGATGTGTTACACCTATTTACTATCGCGCATGATTTATTAAATAGTTCCGACATTACCTAATCTTATCAATATGTTTTGATTTTAATGTACTAAATATTTCTTAATCTGTATTTCTCATATTAGTTTATGATTTAAAATATTTTGAACGACACTATTGACTTATTTATTGTAGCTAAATTGAAATTATTTTCAATCAATTAATATTCAATCTCAGATTTCATCTCCTTAATAACTGATATTTCTTTAGCATCAGTGCAAGATATTTTATTCGATGAAAAATGTGGTAATCAATACTAACATTAAATTTTTCATAAATCATGTATTTTCTGTAATTTTTCTCACTCCAAAACACGATCTTTTCCCCCAAAACACAAGCTTTTTACCCTATAAATAAGCTTTTTACCCTAAAACACAAGCTTTTTACCCTAAAACACAAGCTTTTTACCCTGAAACACAAGCTTTTTACCCTAAAACACAAGCTTTTTACCCTAAAACACAAGCTTTTCCACCACCATAACACAAGCTTTTTACCCTAAAACACAAGCTTTTTACCCTAAAACACAAGCTTTTTACCCTAAAACACAGGCTTTTCTACCCCTAAAAACGATGTTTTCCCCTAATTAGCTCAGTGCTTACAGTGTGTCATCCTTCATTTTTCAGGCCTAAGTAAATTGGGGAAAATTCCCTAAACTTCGGATATTAGAGACACCCCCATCCCCATAACCCTCCTTCCTCTTACAGTATTCTTAGATTTAATTACTAGTGTACGCATGCTGTCAAAAATAACGGTGTAGCTTTTAATATGGAAATTTTATCTTCTCTTAAAATTTCTATTTATCTAATAATTATTATCCCTGGCTACGCATTTACTCCAATATTTTCAACTGAATAAAATTTAATTCAGTTATTTAAACCATTTATTACCTTCACAGAATGCGGGAAGGTTATATTATAGATGGCATTTGTTTATTTATTAATCATCTTGTTATTCGCATAACTGAAAAAGTGTTAAACCAAATTGCATGAAATTTGATAAAGCGAATGGTCCATGTCCAGTGACCTGCTGGTAGAATTTTGAGAGCGACCCGGTCAAAGGTCAAGATCATTGTCATTTATAACTCAAAAGATATTAGACCAAATTGCATGAAACTTGGTGGGACGATTGGTCAATATACAGGAACCATTTAGTTAAAATTGTGGGAGCGATCGGGTCTAAGGTCTAAGGTCAAGGCCATTTGTAACTCAAAAAGTATTCAACCAAATTGTCTAAAATTTGATGGTACAATTGGTCAATGTCCAGGAACCATCTGGTAGAATTTTGAGAGCGATACGGTCAAAGGTCAAGTTTATTTATAACTCAATAAGTATTGAACCATATTGCATGAAACTTAGTGGGACAATTGGTTATTATCCAGTTAGCAGTTTATTGAATTTTGGGAGAGAACGGGTCAAAGCGGCGGCGAAGGTATGCGCTCTACCGAGTCCACAAAATCTAGTTATGTTACTGTGACGGACAGACAGACCACAGTATTGATTATAGTCATTATAAAGCATAATACATTATATAAAAAAAGAATCCTTTAATATTTTGGAAAGTGTTTATGAAATCATCAGAGTTTACGTTGTCCGTTTGCAAGGTAACTGAAAAATTGTGAACGAAATTGGATAAAATTTTAATTGATTTAAATTTAACGTCAATTAACATTCATGGATAAAATTTAATACTATTGTTTAAATTGGTCGTAATTTGAAAATATAATGTTTTTAATTTCATGGTAGGTAAGAAAAGAAATAAGCTTTATAATTCTATTCATGGATCTTTTAATATGTTCCAAACAGCAGGCAAAATATAAGCTTAGAGGCCAATATTTGCTGCTAATATCGCAGCCGTTGTTTTTACCGCAAATGGCGACTAATATTGTTTTTGCTTTTTGTTCTTTTATCTTCCTTATTGTTATCTAATTAGAAAAGTACCACAGCACATAACAAAGTAATATTAGTGTTTTTATCGCTACTTAGTATTTGTATAAGGTTTTTATTGGGTATGACATAGCTTGTTATATTGCTGTATATGATATACTGAATACTTAATTATCTCTATACATTTTGACTAGGCTTATAACATTATTTACTCAGGATTTTATATGTACTTTACGTTTCCTTACAATTAGTCAGTGATATATAAATATTTAATCAATTCAGAAATTTCGTATAAAAATTATTTAGAGTATATATCTAAAAAAATCACCAAAGAAATACAAAAAATATGATTCACAGAAATTATTGCACAAATTCATTTTCTAAAATATGTACGCAAGTAAATTGGTAACCATCTGATTTTCAAAAATATGAAAAAATAGACAAATAACGACTTAATTAATAATTTATATATATTTTACACGATCGAAAATGTGGAACCGTCCGATAATTCGTATATGTACTCTGTTATAAAGCACATATGCATTACAACAAAGCATTACCTGTACAGTTACCTCTGACTGTAAGTATTCCCTGTACAGGGTGTAGAGTTACACTGTACTAGGGTTTAGCTTGTTAGGTTTCTCATATGCAACCATCAGTGGCTGTACTTGCTTCGGAGGAAAATGAAGAGCTTGCCATTATTTGTCTTTTTTACTATTGTATATTTTTAAATTAAATTTTAATTTGACTTTAATTTTATTCAACTTTTATTTAATTGTGATATTTATAATATTTTCGAATCCCTATAATAGTTAACGTTGAAAATAATTATTCTTAAATAAGTTTAATTTATTTTCATGTAAAATATAACAATATGTTGACTTATTTAACGATGACATACGCTATCCTACCTGACGATAACAAATCAGGTGACGACAATTTGTTGTGTTTGACGATGCGATGTTACGTGAAAAAAAGCGACACAATATGTATATTGTCATAAACAGAGAAACAATATCGCCTGATAATATCACGTTACACTATTGTACAGCAGCGTATTGTACAGCCAAACATTGTACAGCACAATTCTGTTGATGGACGTTATCACTCTATTCTTCATCATGCTAATCTGTCCATACAATGTTAGGCTGTTTGGAACATATCAGCTCAATGAATCCTCGGTCTGTTGTTTCCATATTCTGCATAACAAGTATGAATGCATCTGCAGCATAACAAGTATGAATGCATTTGCTGCATAACAAGTATGAATGCATCTGCTGCATAACAAGTATGAATGCATCTGCTGCATATCAAGTATGAATACATCTGCTGCATATCAAGTATGAATGCATCTGCAGCATAACAAGTAGGAATGCATTTGCTGCATAACAAGTAGGAATGCATTTGCTGCATAACAAGTAGGAATGCATTTGCTGCATAACAAGTAGGAATGCATTTGCTGCATAACAAGTAGGAATGCATTTGCTGCATAACATGTAGGAATGCATTTGCTGCATAACAAGTTTGAATGCATCTGCTACATATCAAGTATGGATGCATCTGCTGCATAACAAGTATGGATGCATCTGCTGAATAACAAGTATGGATGCATCTGCTGCATAACAAGTATGAATGCATCTGCTGCATAACAAGTATGAATGCATCTGCAGCATAACAAGTATGAATGCATCTGCAGCATAACAAGTATGAATGCATCTGCTGCATAACAAGTATGAATGCATCTGCTGCATAACAAGTAGGAATGCATCTGCAGCATAACAAGTATGAATGCATCTACTGCATAACAAGTATGAATGCATCTGCTGCATAACAAGTATGAATGCATCTGCTGCATAACAAGTATGAATGCATCTGCAGCATAACAAGTATGAATGCATCTGCTGCATAACAAGTATGAATGCATCTGCTGCATAACAAGTATGAATGCATCTGCTGCATAACAAGTATGAATGCATCTGCAGCATAACAAGTATGAATGCATCTGCTGCATAACAAGTATGAATGCATCTGCTGCATAACAAGTAGGAATGCATCTGCAGCATAACAAGTATGAATGCATCTGCAGCATAACAAGTATGAATGCATCTGCAGCATAACAAGTATGAATGCATCTGCTGCATAACAAGTATGAATGCATCTGCTGCATAACAAGTATGAATGCATCTGCTGCATAACAAGTATGAATGCATCTACTGCATAACAAGTATGAATGCATCTGCTGCATAACAAGTATGAATGCATCTGCTGCATAACAAGTATGAATGCATCTGCAGCATAACAAGTATGAATGCATCTGCTGCATAACAAGTATGAATGCATCTGCTGCATAACAAGTATGAATGCATCTGCTGCATAACAAGTATGAATGCATCTACTGCATAACAAGTATGAATGCATCTGCTGCATAACAAGTATGAATGCATCTGCTGCATAACAAGTATGAATGCATCTGCTGCATAACAAGTATGAATGCATCTGCTGCATAACAAGTATGAATGCATCTGCAGCATAACAAGTGGCTGTATTCACTGTCTATATTAGATTGAAATCCATTTCACAATACGCACTTTGAGTTCAAGTCCAAAATGTGAATAACATTTGTCCCAATTCCGAATGTATATTATAGGAATACACTAAAGTATTACCGAATATGAATAATACTCGTCATTACCATTTAGCTACCAGGCTTTCCACCATTACCATTTAGCTACCAGGCTTACCACCATTACCAATTAGCTAACAGGCTTACCACCATTACCAATTAGCTACCAGACTTACCACCATTACCAATTAGCTAACAGGCTTACCGCCATTACCAATTAGCTAACAGGCTTACCACCATTACCAATTAGCTACCAGGCTTACCACCATTACCAATTAGCTACCAGGCTTACCACCATTACCAATTAGGCACTAGGCTTACCACCATTACCATTTAGCTACCAGGCTTTCCACCATTACCATTTAGCTACCAGGCTTACCACCATTACCAATTAGCTAACAGGCTTACCACCATTACCAATTAGCTACCAGACTTACCACCATTACCAATTAGCTAACAGGCTTACCGCCATTACCAATTAGCTAACAGGCTTACCACCATTACCAATTAGCTACCAGGCTTACCACCATTACCAATTAGCTACCAGGCTTACCACCATTACCAATTAGGCACTAGGCTTACCACCATTACCATTTAACTAACAGGCTTACCACCATTACCAATTAAGCACTAGGCTTACCACCATTACCCATTAGCTACCAGGCTTACCACCATTACCAATTAGGCACTAGGCTTACCACCATTACCATTTAGCTAACAGGCTTACCACCATTACCAATTAGGCACTAGGCTTACCACCATTACCAATTAGCTACCAGGCTTACCACCATTACCAATTAGCTACCAGGCTTACCACCATTACCCATTAGCTACCAGGCTTACCACCATTCCCAATTAGCTACCAGGCTTACCACCATTACACATTAGCTGCCAGGCTTACCACCATTACACATTAGCTGCCAGGCTTACCAATTAGCTACCAGGCTTACCACCATCTATCTCCATTACTCTACTCCACAGGTCTCTGTCCTGAATTTCTAGCAGCCTCCAATTCAATAGCTCTTGTAATGCCCTCAAAGTTGAAGTAATTCGATTTATATCCCATTGCACTTTTTCCGCGCCATCTCCTCTATTTCCCGGATAAAATCTAAGAAAAAAGCTGCCTTAGATTGGGCTTGGCAAGATCGGTTTGCTGTTTTTCGAAAAGTGTTGAAGGATGTCACTGGATTGGAGTTAAGATATTTATCTTCTTAAATCTTTGCCTTAAAGGTTTGTCACTACGTTATTATATTTGAAAAAGTGTATAATTTAAATAAGTTTTGATATTTCTAATATAATTATGTATAGATATTCTTTCAATATTAAAGAAGTTAAAATAAACTATTTTTTCTTCCATTTCAGCATCTTTTTCAATAGAGCCTAGTCAAAGTCAGAACAAAGGCTGGAATTATTAATGGTAATTTGTAAATATTTCGTTATCTTTATATAAAAAAGTTAAATATTAGTTGTAAATATTTCGTTATCTTTATATAAAAAACTTAAATATAAGTAAAATAATCATATATGAATGCTATTTTATACGATAAATTTTAGTTGTCAATTATAAAGATCAGTCAAATTTACAATAGATATACAGTAGCCTTTTCTTTGCAGGACAATCTAAACTGATATCCTATGTACCTGATAGTGAATTTGCTTGTTAAGATTAAACTTTATTTATATATAATATTTCTACTCTAATCTTGAACGTATTATTACAAATTCCTTTGATTATTTTCAAGTATTAAAATTTATTTTATATCCAAAATTAATTTTTTGTCAATAATTAATTTTGAATCTTTCCCATTTGACGACCCCCACCAGAGTTAATTTAAATTTTTTTTTTGTCAATTGAATCCGAAAATCAAAACCGTTTTTTGTAGAAACTAATAATTGTTGAGATATGAGGGTTAAAAGTTATTTATTTCCTATGTATTACTGAAGGATTGAGAACTTTGAAAAAACTCGTGTTTTCATTGAAATTACTAAAACAATATATATTTTTGGCATGAAACAGTAATGTAGTTTGTTGTATCCGCTAGTTTGTTTTACTGTATACTTCATCATTGTTTAATGGGGGGGGGGTATAGGGGGTGGCACGCCCCCTATTACACATATCAGTATTGAAGTAATAATTTGAAAATATCACGGAAACTGGAAATATATTTGATATATGTAAATTAGGGGGGCGTGCCGCCCCCCGAACCCTCCTGCCAGGTCATTAAACACTCATGAAGTGTGCAGTACAACAAACTAGCGGATACAACAAACTACATTACTGTTTCATGCCTAAAATATATATTGTTTGAGTAATTTCAATGAAAACACGAGTTTTTTCAAAGTTCTCAATCCTTCAGTAATACATAGGAAATAAATAACTTTTAACCCTCATATCTCAAAAATTATTAGTTTCTACAAAAAACGGTTTTGATTTTCGGATTTTATGGACAAATATACATATAAAAAAAATAATTTGAATTAAATTTGGTGGGGGTCGTCAAATGGGAAAGACCCTTAATTTTTAATTCAAAATTTATTTTTAACCCAAAGTTTATTTTTAATCCAAAATTTACTTTTAATCCAAAGTTTATTTTTAATCCAAAAATTTATTTTTGATCCAATATTTATTTTGAATCCATAACTATATTGTAAAAAATTAAAACTGTTTTTTTTTTCTCATTTCAAGAACCAGATTTATACAAACAATATCAGGAGTATTTCTGTATAATTTTAAATCTTTAAAAGAATATAGGTTACTTTTATTATCATCCCTACTTTTTATTTCTAAATTAGGATCCCCAGGACAAAATCTATAACATCAATTCCTCAGGCTATATTTTCGCTCTAAATATTTAACCCTGTTTAAGATTTGTTCTCTTTGCCGACTGGAAACATTTCCAGAGGCTTTTTTCTCGATTTCGAAGATCTTCCTTCCGATAAGCGCCCTAGAATAACTGTTCAAAAACCGGTTGTCTGGAAACGTATTTCCAAAATATCTAAGACTTTATAAATCTTAGACTATAATGTTAAACCTTAGCACTTTGATTAGATAACATTGTATGTTATTATTTTAAAATAAATCAAAAGGATGGATCGAGCAGAAAATGCCAAATAAAATATAAATTCTGTAAATGTAATGCACTTTTAAAAACAATTTCTTTAATAAAACATTGAAGCTTTACGCCAATATATCAAAATATTTTTATTGATGTTTTATTTTGGCCTAATAAATATATTGGTAAAACTTATAGATATAAAATAAATAATAAGTAAAAGTATTATATTATATAATAACCTAAAATATTTTATCAACAAATATCATCTACAAAACTAGTGATTCGCCATCAATTTGAACCTAGATAAAAAGTTATAGTGGGCCATAGAAGATTAATTAGGGTAATTAATCTTCTATGGCCCCACCATAACTCAATCTAAAGAATTTAATTAGTAACAGTTTTTTTAAATGTTTATTTTAGTATTTAATTTAACCATTCTTTAGAAATTAAATTAGATAATCTTACCGACAATTTAGTTAACAATTGTACTCTAAATAATGATAGGTCAATATTTTCTATTAACCATCACCTGACATGATAGGTTGTGATAGGGGAGATTGATAGTATACTGCCGCCCTATCTTTAGATAGGTAGGTCTGGTTCTTTATTATATAGATATTCCACCATGCGTAACTTGATAAATCTTAATATATGTAATTAAATATTAACGGAGATATAGTATTATCATTATTATATAATGTATGTGTAGGTCATCTTTATACAGTAATACTCCTCTATAGTGAATGTAGAGTCCTGAGTAAGAAAACTACCCCGTATAGTGTACAAACTTCCATTAGTCTGCCATTAAATGGCAATTAGTTTTTTTAAACTGATGGACATTCATGACAGACTAAAGAAATTTTGGCCACTATACGGGGTAGTTCTCTTACTCAGGACACTACCTTCACTATAGAGGACTTCTGCTGAACTATAATAAGGATCTGTCTAGACGTCTGTCCGAAGCCATGGATGTAGTCACAAAACTAATAATCATGTAAGTACCATGATGAAGATACGGGTCATACTAATAACAATAGTAAATCAAAACATTCGTGGCATCTGAAAATTTAAGAGTTTTTATCAATCTAGAACTCTTTTTTGTTGTGGTTTCTCAAGTATTTAATTTATTCATTACTCTTAAATAAAATTCATCTATGCAAATTTTGATATATTTTTAGAGAACATATAAAAGGTTTTCTGTTTCGGCAACATCACAGGAACTAACGGCTGCGACTTACCCCTTCATTTTTAACTCTAATAAAATAGTGCAAGTGTGAAATCTAATCCTCTTAGATACTCAAATCCTTTATAACTTGTGATTTTTTAATACTATTGTGTCTGTAGTGCAGTAGGATGTTGTTAGGTCATTACTATAGAATTTAAATATACAGCTCTAATTAGGCTGCTTTGAATTACAAATTATAGGATTTCTATAATCTGACAGAAGATGGTTAGTTCGAATACTTTATTTATTTAACCACATACTAGCTATTTCCCAAGATTTCACTTGAAATTTTAATACCTTTTTAGATTATTAGATATCCAGAAACTAAGTTTTAACATAAATATAGTAAATAATATACTATATAATTATAACTAATATGTATACTGTGAATATTTATATATTTAAATAAAAATTTATTGAGATTTTGGGTTATTCGCAGGTTTAAATTTTCGAAGAAAGATCGTTTCACTTCCTTGGCTACATATTAATTCCATATCAGAATTTATATCAAAAAAATACTTTAAAAAGATTTTATTCCCAGTGTGAATTCGGAATAACGACACAGATGGATATTTGATCTAACTTATCAAACAATATATAGAATTATATATTTTATATGATAGATTGCCATCATCGGTTGAGTTGTCCAAAAAATACATGGAACTTTACCCAATATATCAGTCGAATAGGAAATGGGAATGGTTCTTTTTCGCAATTCCAATATCCTGATGATATTTCAGGTTCCATTAATGCATGAAAATGTGATATATAGAATGTGATATATAGAATGTGATATATAGAATGTGATATATAGAATGTGATATATAGAATGTGATATATAGAATGTGATACACGTTATCGCATAATTCAATAAGGATACCACTATTTAATTCATATAACTACTTGTTTTAATTTCGATATGTATATATCACAAATATTTCCATACAGAACATCTTGGATAGCATGCATGTAGAATCGTTACACGGTAAAATATTCTATTAATTATACACATATTGATTCTTTTTGAAGGGCAAAATTGTTGCAATTTTCTTTAATTTAAAGAATCTATATTGCAATCTCTGGTAACTAAGATAACCCATATTGAAATAATATCTTTATTTCTGAAAATTAAATAAATACATATTCCAAGAACTACTATAACATGTATAATTGTCATCCCAGGAAATCCCTCATCTTTTTTATTAAATGTTATATTTATTTTCTATATGCTCATAGGTATAAGAATCAATTATAATAAATTTATAATAATATAAAAACAAAATTTTATTTCCATAAGTCTTACTTACATTTTTACGTTGAATATCTCAAACAACTAATAACAAAACAATCAGTATAATCAAAAATAGCAAAAATTATTCTAACTAAATAAGTAACACATCGAAAAGCCATAGTTTCAAAAGCAATATCCAATTCCCTGTGTATCCTTCATAGGATGTCTACAATACAAAATGTTTCCTATCATCCCAAACATAGAACTGTAATCGAAAACATCTCGCAAATTGCCTTATAGGAAAATGCTTCGGCAAATTCTGTTACATCCTTACAGTCCGCTTAACAATATTGAAATATTTGGAAGAAGGAGTTAGTCGTAATATACTTTGGGTATAGTGACGGAATATACTTTGGGTATAGTGACGGAATATGCTTTGGGTATAGTGACGGAATATGCTTTGGGTATAGTGACGGAATATGCTTTGGGTATAGTGACGGAATATGCTTATAGTGACGGAATATGCTTGGGATATAGTGACCGAATATGCTTGGGATATAGTGACGGAATACACTTGGGGTATAGTGACGGAATATACTTGGGATATAGTGACGGAATATGCTTGGGGTATAGTGACGGAATATACTTGGGATATAGTGACGGAATATGCTTGGGGTATAGTGACGGAATATACTTGGGATATAGTGACGGAATATACTTGGGGTATAGTGACGGAATATGCTTGGGGTATAGTGACGGAATATGCTTGGGATACAGTGACGGAATATACTTGGGATATAGTGACGGAATATGCTTGGGGTATAGTGACGGAATATACTTGGGATATAGTGACGGAATATACTTGGGATATAGTGACGGTATATACTTGGGATATAGTGACGGTATATACTTGGGATATAGTGACGAAATATGCTTGGGGTATAGTGACGGAATATACTTGGGATATAATGACGTAATATGCTTGGGGTATAGTGACGGAATATGCTTGGGGTATAGTGACGGAATATGCTTGAGATATAGCGGAATATGCTTGCAGTATAGTGGTGTATTGCGTTGATATATTTTCGATTAGCATACCTAGATTTTATATACACTGGTACAGTACCTGTTGTTCATTCATTGAGTGTTCAATTAATATAATGGGTTCAAAATTATATTCAAATGCACACATATGTAGGTATTACATAGTATTATATACAATTTATCAAATTTTTTACTCTTTAGGTCAAAATTCTCATATTTCCAATTAATAATTCGAGTGTGACCCCCGTAGTCATGATACTGCAGCAAATTATTAGTTTTCCTTTTCTATTACTGTTTCTTTTATTTTTCTTTTATTTACACCAACTTTATGAGGCGCTGTTGATATAATGACTATTTAACCCTTTTTGTGACACACAGACGGACGGACGCGGCTCTTATTACTAGTGTGTATTTTCCCGTTAATAATAACGGGGTTTCAATAGTAATTTATTACCCGTTGTTCGGTTACTTTTATTGAATTGAAATCAATTTATTTTCATGCATAATCTGTCATTAAGCCCCGTCCAGATGGTCAAATTTTTTTAGAGAAGTGACAAACTTAATGACAAACTAAATGACGATTACTTCCTAGCGTCAGCAAACCGTCAAACTTTTCATCAGTTTTTTTATTCCAAAATGTTGGATATCGTCAGCAAAAAGTTTGTCAAACTATTTGCTGACGATAAAGTTTGAAGTACACACTGACTTTCCGGAATAATATTTTTTTATTTGCGCGTCATTTTAGTTTATTACAGCTAGGTACACCTACAAAAACCTCAATTTTTAAAACTTAGTATCTATCTAGTTACAATGGCTGACGACAGACTCTTTAATACTTAGTTGTATTAGAATGTATTAGATCTAAGTTATAGGTAGGCTACCTACGTTGTGAATTGTTTTCTATGATCTATTTTTGACTATCCTTTTCAAGACGATATTTTGTCATTAAAAACAAATTATTTTTTCTGGTTTCTTACTGTTCTAAATTTAAAAAATATACATACCAAGTTATATAATTTTTATTTTCACGATATATAACATTAATTTTGACGAAACTGACGCCAGTGAACCTCAAACTTTTGGCGAGAAAATTTGACCGTGTAGACACTCCTTGAAAACTGACGATAAGTTTGTCATTTAGTTTGTCATTAAGTTTGTCACTTCTCTAAATAAATTTGACCGTCTGGACGGGGCTTAAGATAACATTCATATATAGAAATTGAATTAACTCAAAGAATTTAAATTTCATATCAATATATTCCTGTGCGTATCATAGTTACATTCTTCATGTATAATACTCATCGTGTAGAAGCGAACACCAAATAAATAAACACACTAAGGAAATTATTAGTATAGATAGATAGATGTATAATTTTATAATTGTATATACTATATAGTATATACCATATTGCTAGAAATGTAAAATTTGAAGGATTTAATAACATCACCATTCTTACTAATTATACATGGTGTTCGAATAAACATAAATTTAGTTTATACTTTAAAGTTACAGTGAACTTTAATTAAGTATTCGCAGAAAATACTGACTAAATCTATTTGTTAATAACTTTTCTAAACCCATTAGATAGTTTGAGAATAAATACTAATCTGCTCACAATTTAATAAAATCCTTTAGTATAGTCTGAAGTTCTGATTTTATTATTGATATATCGGCAGAATTTTGAAATTGACTGACGTATAGGAGGTATAAATACCACACATCAAATAAAACTGACTCCAACTTATCTGTAGTTCGGCTAAATTTTAATATGAAATAGTTTTTATTTATAAAGTTAATATGAAAATATTTCTTCTTCTTTTCTTACTGAAATAATAAATATTTTTCTGGTATTTGTAACATAAAATTCGCATTGATTAGCTCTGTATGACGCTAGAATTGTTTTAAATATGTTCATGACAAGGAATGATTTCGTTAGGATTATTATTATATTGTTTTGGAAATCGACTATTAATCAACCTACAAATACGAGCTTTTTACACTATGTAAACTTTATAATTGCAATACAGTACTTAGTGTTTGTATACAAAAAAAAATTATTTCTTAATTTCATTTTCTAGTTAAATGCAAAATTTTTAATTTACTTTTCGCTTTTTTTTATGAAATATTTCCATAGTTTTTATTTTATTCATATCTATTCAAACTAATTCAATATTGGCAATAATTGCATTATTTTCCCTTCTTCATTCTCTTTCTAAGACTTGTTGTTAACTTGTTACTAACTTTATAAAGTTCACTCAAGCTTCTCTAGTTCAGTAACAAGCATCATTGTGCTCAGTGTTATGAACTAGCGACCTTGGGATGCAGTCTGGATGCATTGCATCCATTGTATGGGGATGCGGATGTAGCCTCCCTATGTCTCGTGTCTTCACGATACTAACATTCCATCGTTCTATCGTTATCGTCTCATTAATAGTCTTTAGAGGTTGCTGAGTGACCGATAATGATTGTAATTATCGATGCTGGTTAACATTTGTATACCATGCATTGTTTCATATATATGAATACACAACTTTAATGCATATGTATATTCATCAACTCTAATACATTTTTTTCATTTCATAAAATGTTGTTTTAATAAAAAAAAATTATTACAAAACTAACATCTAAAAAAATGTAAATATAATATTTAAAATATACATATTTCCTGTTTTCAGTTTAAACTCTTTTCCCAAAAAGTCAAAAACCTTCCTCTAAAATATGTACACTCGATTTTATTATATTTGTCGGTTGTAATCGTTAGCATAACTCCCCTGCCGTAGCATTTTCACGGTGTGTGGTAATGCAGTGCGGGATGTACTTCGTTCTTTTTGCGCTGCTTAGTCACTGGCTTGTAATCAAGACTAGCCCAAAAAGTGACGGCAGCTGTCATAGGGAGACCTAACTGCATTGTACCACAAAAACTAACTGATTAACTGGAACCAGTTTAGCAGTGTTATTCTATCTATTGTACCTACATAACACATTTTCTAATCATTCTTTAATCTTACAAATTTTCTTCCATGTTCTCGAACCAATTCCTCAGTATTATATCCACAAGCTTTGAAACTATCAAAAATATCTTTTTCAAGCTGTGGAATTTAAAAAACTGTCAAAGAATCATCACAGGTTCTCTTTTTCATCATGGTACATAATTATCTGATCAAAATACAACCAGTTGTTAATAGTTTCAAATTAGCACTGTAACTAACCCAAGCAAGAAGGATCAAATCCTGGGATATTGAAGGAATATTCCAGGAATAAATCCTTGATTCATTGGAAATTCCCTTAATATCCCAGGAATTTATCCTTCTTGCCTGGGAAATTACGTGTACTATCAAGAAATACTTGGATACTTGGCAATATTTGTTATTAGAATTAACATCAAGAAATACCTGATAGCCTAACAAGAAATACCTGATAGTCTATCAAGAAATACCTGATAGTCTATCAAGAAATACCTGATAGTCTATCAAGAAATACCTGATAGACTATCAAGAAATACCTGATAGTCTATCATGAAATACCTAATAGTCTGTCAAGAAATACCTGATAGTCTATAAAGAAATACCTGATAGTCTATCAAGAAATACCTGATAGTCTGTAAAGAAATACCTGATTGTCTATCAAGAAATACCTGATAGCCTATCAAGAAATACCTGATTGTCTATCAAGAAATACCTAATAGTCTATCAAGAAATACCTAATAGTCTATCAAGAAATACCTGATAGTCTATCAAGAAATACCTAATAGTCTGTCAAGAAATACCTAATAGTCTATCAAGAAATACCTAATAGTCTATCAAGAAATACCTGATAGTCTATCAAGAAATACCTAATAGTCTATCAAGAAATACCTGATAGTCTATCAAGAAATACCTAATAGTCTGTCAAGAAATACCTGATAGTCTATAAAGAAATACCTGATAGTCTATCAAGAAATACCTGATAGTCTGTAAAGAAATACCTGATAGTCTATCAAGAAATACCTGATAGCCTATCAAGAAATACCTGATTGTCTATCAAGAAATACCTAATAGTCTATCAAGAAATACCTAATAGTCTATCAAGAAATACCTGATAGTCTATCAAGAAATACCTAATAGTCTGTCAAGAAATACCTAATAGTCTATCAAGAAATACCTAATAGTCTATCAAGAAATACCTGATAGTCTATCAAGAAATACCTAATAGTCTGTCAAGAAATACCTAATAGTCTATCAAGAAATACCTAATAGTCTATCAAGAAATACCTGATTGTCTATCAAGAAATACCTAATAGTCTATCAAGAAATACCTGATAGTCTATCAAGAAATACCTAATAGCCTATCAAGAAATACTGATAGACTATCAAGAAATACCTGATAGCCTATCAAGAAATACCTGATAGCCTATCAAGAAATACCTGATAGCCTATCAAGAAATACCTGATAGCCTATCAAGAAATACCTGATAGCCTATCAAGAAATACCTAATAGTCTATCAAGAAATACCTGATAGTCTATCAAGAAATACCTAATAGCCTATCAAGAAATACTGATAGACTATCAAGAAATACCTGATAGCCTATCAAGAAATACCTGATAGCCTATCAAGAAATACCTGATAGCCTATCAAGAAATACCTGATAGCCTATCAAGAAATACCTGATAGCCTATCAAGAAATACCTGATAGTCCAACAGTAAACTAGTACACTAAACAAGACAATGCGGGATTACAAAGGCCACAGAGGGATTATTATTACATCTAGAATCTCACCGAATGATTTAATATGGTGATATACATATAGATATTTTGGCATGAAGCTTATTATTTGATGTATACAGTAGAACTCCTCTATAGGAACGTACCTTGAATAGTGAGCAAATTTTCTTTAGTCTACCATAAATGGCAATCAGTTTTTGAAAACTGATTGCCATATAATGGCAGACTAATGAAAATTTGTTCACTATACAAAATAAATCTCTTACTCAGAGCTCTACATCCACTATAGAGGAGTTTAACAGTTTTCTCGAAATATATGTCAAAATTTATATAAAGTAATGTTGATAATGAATTGCCTACCCTATCCATAACTGCCTATCTCTTCCACATCACTGACTTGTCATTTTCAAGCCTCAGTGAGCAGATTTGGCAGCTAAAGAATTAGCCAAATAGTAAAGCTCTTCACGAGTCCTTCATCTACTTTGTCTTTACCTCTTCATTTTCAAAAGCTATTGATAGAATAGGTTGATTAAGTTATCATGCATTTGAAAGAATATTTTATTTTTCTTGGTTAGTGTGTGTCTTAATAGAAAAATGAAATTCAAATATAATATCGATTGAGACGTACTTTTGGACATGTTCGAAATTTACAGTCGTTGAAACTCTATAAACTTTCGTGGATATAGCACTTTTTTTATTAGAATCAACAGATTACTGTTCATATACAAACAAAAATTATTAATATTTTTTTTTTTTTCAAATTTAAGTTGTCGACGAATAGAAAGAGTTAAAATAGATTGCGATAATTATTGACAAGTCAATAATATTGAATGTAGGTGATATATCACTATTGATATAATATTGATAGTAGTTGACGTTTGTGTGTAATACTTATATATTATTACTTACTTATATATTAATTTATTACTTGTATATTATATAGTCATAGTCACAGAGAACTATACCTAATTTCTAAGCCAATTTATACCTCGCTGAAATTTCGCCTCAACTTGTTTTTCTTCATTATCCCTTTCTTTTAATTCGAAGTTATTAATTTTGGATCATCGAAGCAAATTTCTAATCAACTTCACTAGTTAATTTGTCGGAGGCGATTTGAAAGTGCGAGTATTTAACTTTGTGTTTTCAATTAAGGTTGATGTTTCTCACAGGTGAAATCAGTGCAGCACCAATCACTCTACAAATCCAATTCTATTTAATTACTTTTCTTTCTCTAGAATAATGAGATTTGGAAACAGGTTCAAGTTTTCATCAGCTGTAAAATCTAGCTCAGGTCAGTGAGAAATTGCTTCTCGAGAGATCCAACCACTGTATCTGGTAGTTAGTTAAAATCTAGCAAGAAAATTTAATTTCCAAGAAATGCGTTATTTTTAGTAATACGAACAATAACTTTTATAGATAAAAAAACTAATTGCTTGATTGTCGGAAATATAAAATATAATGCTAAAATCTGTGTTAATCTATTTAAATTTAAGAGATTATAAACGGTGTAATCTGATACAAGTAATTAATATCTATTAAATCGTGACTTGATGCATAAAAAAGTGCTTTCTTCTGACGTCATTATATTCATTTGCATGATTAATTAATTTCATTGAATATAATTATAAATTAAAAGGAAAAATATACATGCTCTACGTAAGAAAATGAGAAAATGTTCATTTTCAGGTAGCCGAACGGAAATAATTAAAAGAAATAACCTTGATTATCTTTAAACATCATTCTATGGAACAATTTTAATGATTACCTATAGATGCTCCAACAACAAAAAATATTAAATAGAAAAATAGTTAACAATCCGTTTCCGCGATATAGAGGATTATCATAATCAACAACAATCCGTGACCGTTAGAAGAGCCACCAACTCCCCCCTCCCCCCTTCTAAATCAATACAGTGACTTATTTCCTCCGTACGATGAATCACCACGGTATAAATACAGGTAACCGCCACGCAATTTCTTGCCGTAAAAAGCTAATCATGCTCATTTCCGCTGGAGCCTATCTTAGCGAATTAATTAAAGTAATTATAAGAGAGTACCTCAGGGGTGTGTCTAGGACCACTTGATTAGAGGCTTAGAAAAGATAATGGTGCTGTGACCCTCTGAAACGACGTCGAGAGTACTCTTGATGTGTACTCTTGATGTGATGAAGTCTACTCTTGATGTCTACTCTTGATGTGATGAAATCTACTCTTGATGTGTACTCCTTGAACGGGTGAACTCTACTCTTTATTATGAATAAATCTACTCTTTATGAGGATCATATACTTGTCATATAAATAACTTTACAACCCATGTATTCTGTATATAGTTTGTGTTGTTTATTTTCTCATCAGTCACAGGTTGCATTCAGTTCCTTATTACTGCAAACATATCACCTAACAGTAAATTCTTTGATGAGAATTAGCAGTCAGCATCAGTCTTTATTATAGTTACATTAGTTATACCCTGGCTAGCTTGCTATACTATAGTTATATTATTTAGTTACCATGGCTACCTTGCTATAAGTTCTAGGAAAATTCGGTCCCAGAAAATTCGGTATCGGAAAATTCCGTCTCAGAAAATTCGGTATCAGAAAATTCCGTCTCAGAAAATTCGGTATCGGAAAATTCCGTCTCAGAAAATTCGGTAACGGAAAATTCCGTCTCAGAAAATTCGGTCTCGTTTTATAATGATTTTATTAAAAAGAACAATAAAATAAAAAAACTTGAAATTATGAAAACTAAAATGTGTAGCTTATTTACATCAGTTGCCCAGGCTAGCAAGCTATACTATAGTTACATTAGTTACCCTGGCTATAGCTTGCTATACACTATATATAGTTCCCCTGGCTATAGCTTTGTACTGTTCTATACCTCTATGAAGGATTACCTTTACGTCAAGTGGTTTAATGCACTCGAAGTACATTTACTGAAATGTAAATATGTAAATAGCTTTGTAGTTGAGTTACTCTGATGTGATTTACTTTGGTATTTAATGTAGATCCTATTAATTTCTATAATGGTTGTCAGTCAACATCATATCTTTTGCACCTTTCTAAATAATCTTCTTGGTGCTTTTTCATATGAATAATGTCATATACTATAGGATTTAGACTGCGGGTCTAATAATATATTTTCTGCTTCATAATTTTTTACCAGGGAGATCTATTTTGTTTTCTTTGGTTTTTATTAGCGTTTATTTCTTTATTGTTCAGCATACATGTTTTAATATTTTGTTTAATTGACTATATACAATCTCAAGACCGATTAAGAGTTTTGTTGATAACTGAAATTCAAACACCTATTTTTTTATGTTTTTTTATCAGTATGTTTTGACGTTAGTTATCTTAGTGGATGCAGAAATATGCAGTCAGTTGACCTGCATTGCTTACAAACATTTTAGTTGTTTTAAAAAACTTAGCAGTTGCATTTTTCACAGTATGCAGTTTATGGGTTCATATTGGGATTACACCAATATTTAGCTATTTCAAATACCTAATTGTTTAATGCAATTCATTGAAACTATGTTCTGGAAATCTTCTGAGAGGTTTTCATCGAATTTTTTAACTCTTTTTAAAAATTTAAAATTATCTCCAAACCCTAACACCCGGTAATTAACTATATGGTAACTAGTTTGGAAAAATTTACTTCTATTTCGCTGGCATCTCACACTTTCAGGTATAAACACAAAGAAATTTGCATAGCAATAATTACTAATAGTATAAGTTTTAAACTGATTTTTTTATTTACTCACAGTGATAAGTTAAATAAAGTGAGTAACTGGTGAATAAGTGAGTAAATAAATGGTTAGTGAGTATAGTGAGTGAGTGAAGACCGAGTAAATAGTGAATGAGTGAGTGGAGAGTGAAAAAATAGCGAGTGAGTACAGTGAATGAGTGAGTAAGTGATGGCTAAATAAAAAATGAGTAAGTAGTTGAAGCACTTATGTACTTATCTAACAGAGCTGTGATTCATATTAAAGTGCAGTGAGTAAAGTGAGTATAGCTCAGTAGTGCATTGGAGTTACTCCCATTAGTGAGTGAAATGGTGAGTGACTAATTTTAGTGAGTGATAAAATTGTAAGATAAAGAAGATACGTCATAAATATATTAATTATATTTCATTTAAATTTGTCAGGTAAATTTCAGCAAACAATATTTACATTGCCATTGCCTTATACCCGAAAAATCCTTTTTGTTCATATATTTTCATTACAGTATATGAAAGCACTTGGGTAAGATATAAATAATTACCCATATTTCTTAATTCACTTCATAGTCTTTTTTCGCACTTAGTCTTCAGCTTCAAATCATTTACATTGTATTTTCCATGTGTTTATAGTTCAATTTCATGCTACTATAACTCCTGGATGCTCCTCTCAAAAAACTCCATACCGTTTTTATGCATATTTTATCAGTTTGTAAAAAGTTCATCCAAACTCTGTGTAACTTGCGCCTTTATTGAGTTTTAACGCAGGTGCCACATTTACGAGAAAGTCCACCTCAGCTTGTTATTATGAAGTAACTTTTATAACCAGTACACGTTACGAGCCGTTATATTTACTCTGTGAAATGTTTTTACGTACCTTTATGGTGTTGATATGAAATGTTATATTTTATGTTATGTTTTGAGTGTAAATTTGTACTGTTGGAAACAGATTCAGTTTGTATCATTATAATAGATCTGTCTGTCCGAAGCCTTTGATAATTGTATATGAAAATTAATAATTTGTGGAAGTATAAATAAAAACATGTACTGTAATTGTGAAGTTTAAAATTATTAGATGATGTAAAGTGAGTAAATTTGATAGGTTATGTAAACTGACTTCTCTTCAAAGTCCCTTGTATTTATTTTTCTTTTGACATCAGCGGTATAACCGTTCGATCCGAAGTTGACGTTGAACCCCTGCTAAATTAATTATTAGTCAATTAATTCACTATTTTATTGTTTATGGAGTAGGGTAAGTTACGAATTATCAGTCGGTTCCACATCTTCGGTCATATCAAAAAAAAACGAAATAATAATTAAAATAAAATAGCAATATCAATGTTTGTTATATGACCGAAAATGTGGTACTGACCGATAATTCATAATTTACATGTACTCATTTCAGTACATTCGCTTTAAAGTCCCTCAGAATGATTTGTTATCTTGTTAGAAGTTAGTGAAAAAAGTTAGTGTTCGGAACTTCACTAATGACTTTTTGGGCGATAAAGTTAGCTGTCTTCTTCTCCGAAGTGATTATAATGAAGATCATCTTCTTCCTTTCAAACTACTTTTTAACCAACCCTTTCTTTTGTACTAACATTTATAAATGATCCTAACAATACCTATCATACTTATTCTAATAGTGTGGTCTTAACATAAAAAATGACCCTTATGCACCTCCTACGTAAAGCTCAAATTGCCTTACACTTTAAATAAGATTAATCTTGTTCATTAATACTGGTTTGTAGATCGAAATTATTAACGTGTTGGTCTGATGTAGCGTAGTCAATCGCTAGATTGAAATGAAAATGATTACTATGTATTTCCAGTTTATATTTAAATTATTATATTATTGAATACTGGAATATATATTTGATATACTGACTAGTTGATTGATCTTGACAATAATATCAGAATTTAATTAAGTTAATCCTATTGATGAATTTATAAATGGTATATTATTTCATGGTAGTAAGATGGTACCATTTAAAAGATAAGTAATGTGAATTTATTTTGTAATTATTTGTTTATGCCTTTATTAGTTTATAAGATAATACATTTTATAATTTATCGAAGACTTTATATTTTAAACCTATCTATTTAACTCAATTTGTCAAGGAAAAATTTAAATAATCAGTTTTGACATTTTTCAATTATAATATTATTTATATACCGACAAATTAGCATATTATTAATTAATATTTCTTACTATTTACCTTCAATTAGCATACTAATGAGGTCTTGCAATCCTGTACATTTAAAATGCTAACATAAGAACATGGGAAGCTGTTATCAACACTAGACTTTAATTTGATCGCCTGATATTCTTTGGCGTTATTTGAACTCTATTTGCATATGGTAATTCGTATGATATGTAATAATGTATATTACTTATCAAAAACTGATATTTTTATTGTAAAATTATTTAATTTTTTTTTTGAATTAAAAATATTTTTTAAACAAAAAAAGTTATTTAATTCAGTCCATAAATTTCTTTTTCTTTAATTTCGTGTATTGAAGGTAAAATTGAAAGCAAATATGTACGTTTTTTTATTCATTTTCTGCTTGTATATGTATAAAGTTTCAATCCATTCATTTTCTTTTATTATTCATTCTTCATATTCAAAATATTATTCTTTATTTAAAATAGTCCAAACATCACACAGCCTATAATAATGCAAAAAGTGTCCGTGTGATGGCGCTGTCGCTCTAGCTATCATTTTTGTTTTAATTAAGTTTTAGACTCCCAATTAATATTCCATTGAAAACATTTTATATCCTGATTGAAAAATGGAAGAGTGAATTTCCCGTAGTTGTATATTAGTTAATATATTTTATTCTGCATTCATTTTATATGTGTTTTCAGGGTTCGGATTGAAATTCGCCTGTTATTACAAATTGGTATGATTGGAAATAATTATCAAGGGAGATTTTATACGAATTTTGATTTCAGTATTAAAATTATCATCAAAGAAAATTGTTATTTTATCATATACCTAATTGAATATGTGTTGTACAGAATAGGGTAAGTTCTAAGTTATCGGACGGTTCCACAATTTCGATCATGTTAGAAAACGATCTCTAATAATTATATAAATTACAAGTTGAATTATAATTATTATACATATTTTCTAATATGATCGTAAATGTGAAACCGTTCGATAACTCGTAACTTACCCATAGAAAATACAAACATAAAATTTCACAAGAATTAACTCTTTACAACTCTTTTTTATTTTAATTTTGATAATAATATATATATATATATACATATATTGATTTAGCTAGAAAACTGAGGGTGCGGGACAGGGATGTCAGAACAATCATAATACAATACATTTTAAAAAATCATTATGATTTAAATAATCAGATTCTAATAAAACAATATATTATTATTATATAAGAAACGCAAAATAGATATATATATTTTTTTTCTTCATTTTTTTTCTTGTATCTTTTATACCATTTTATCTTGTACTCTATTACCTACATTTTGCCAGTTAAAAAAGTATATAATGAAATGAAATTATTATGATATTTACGATATTAATTATGATATTTTACTACGATATAAAATACGATCATTAAATACCGTTACAGACGATTTTCCGATGACATTTTTCCCATTGGGTACTATGTACTCAGTACTCATGCACTCTATACTCAGTACTAATGTACTCAGTGTTTCTACCACTGAATTTCCATTTAGTTCTTATTTACCCTCACTTTTAGAGGCATAATAGAGGGGACAGTATATCCCCAGAACAAACATACAGATGTGTACTGACACAATGTGTGTGAGCTCATGTGTATCTTTGTGTGTTATAATGAGTATTTCGTACGGAACAGTTCGCTGTATGTATCATGTGCATAAAGATTATATCTCACTAGTGTACTTTCCCGTTAAAAATAACGAGTCTCTATCAATACCAATTTATTACCCGTTATTAGGTTACTTTTATTCAATTAAAATTAAATTTTCTGCTTAGTCTAATTTATTTTCTAGATGAAATACATTTAAAAATTGAATAAAAATAGGGGAATTTAAATATCAAGTCAATATATTCCCGTGCGTATCATAGTTACATTCTTCATGTTTAATACCCGTCGAGTAAAAGCGGATATACCAAATTAATAAATAAACACACGAGGAAAATTATTAGTATAGATTCGTACGGTAATGGTAATGTCTATAAAGATTCTTTTTGAAGTTATGTAGATATCAATTACCAAGTAAGTTACTAGGTTATTCCTACTTTTACGCAATTTCGTACTGTCAATATATTATAAGTAACAAATACGAATAACTATATAAATTAAAAATTGATCATATTTATTTCCCACAGTCTGTGACGACATTACGTCATTTTGTGTGGTATTTGCGACACCATTTTGCCATATCACAATATTAGGCTTTACCACCTGACGTGGCCAATCCCCGCTAATCTAGGGTTAAACCCCTTGCAATGAGGGGTTTATCTAGATCACCGTTTATTCTGCCAATCCTTTCAAATTGGCTGCAAAATACCATAGGGGGGAAGGATTTAGCACCATTGACATGTCTAACCGTTAATTGCTTTAGAAATTTATGCTAATGCTATATTTTTCTGAGTCAAACAGATGGTAATTAAAATGTTATCTGCAGCTCTGCACAGATTTTACTTGCTAGGGTAAATAGACAATAGCTGATATGACACAGTAGCCGATATGACACAGTAGCCGATATGACACAGTAGCCGATATGACACAGTAACCAATATGACACAGTAGCCGGTACAGTGGAACTCTTGAGTTACGAAATATTGGTTTCTTAATAACTCGAAGCCACTTCGTATCTCGAGTACAACGCAATTCTTGACATACATCATTTTTATTCCCAAGTGCATTTTATAACTTAGGAGCTTTACTGTAGCAAGTTTTCGATAGGAAGTGGTTGAGAAGGATCTTTTCAGAGAACTATGTGACACATTATTCTGCAGAATCCTTAAATTAATTAAGGTAGAAATGAATGACAAACTTTTACCATTTTTTTTAATAGAACATAGTCACTTGCATAAATAAATTTCGTCTCTTGCCAAAATGATTAAGTCAGCAATTCGTGTTTATATCTACTGATAGTACGTTAGCTATATGTATGTACTTGCAGTGAACACACGCAGATGATCGCTACAACAGACTACAGTGTCATGATTTATGAGCAGGACATTTCTAGGAGAGTTATGGAGGTATAGATCTATTGGCCGGAAAATATACCCATTGAAAAACTCCTATAACTCAAAAACTCTTTTGAATAAAATAGAAAACTTTATCCTAACATTTACTAAATTTAGGAATTTTTAGTAAAAATAAGCTGCATAGCCCCAAGTGTAGAATATAATGAATATTATACATAATGGGGAATAATTTCTGAACTACCCTGTATATTGTAGACAAGATAGTGAATGGATAATTTTAAGATATCTAAACAGTAACTAGATATTTACATTTATTTAGATATTCCCTACATAGTTAAAAGATATCTATCTACACAGTACACTGATAAAATCCTTCCTATCGAAAACTTAACATCTTTTTTTTTAATTGCTATCAGATTATTATCGTCAATTTTTTTTGATGTAAAATTCAGTTCTGGTCGTAGAATTAAAATATGCTAACAGACAAACTCTGTCAGAAATTATAACAGATAATGAATTATTCAATTGTAATTATAATAAATTTGAAACACTTATGATGTTTTACGGATATATATATCAATATTTACCGTAATGGACAATAACAAACGATTTGCTGATTCTAAATTCTATTCCTATAGCACAAACTCATTCCATAACATATATTGGCGGCATCATTTTCGAGTAAGACATACCCGCATATTCCACGCCTGAACATATTTAGCATTTGTTATGATGTATTCCCTAATCACCGGGTATGTACGTGTGTACGTTATGTTGCTGTCATGGATAGAACGCAGTCTCTGTACATTAAAACTGTCTACTAAATTGCAATGATAGGAAGACTGTGTACCGTGTAGATGGTGTAACGTGTAGAGGGTGTACCGTGTAGAGGGTGTGCCGTGTAGATGGTGTACCGTGTAGACGGTGTACCGTGTAGATGGTGTACCGTGTAGATGGTGTACCGTGTAGACGGTGTATCGTGTAGATGGTGTGCCGTGCAGATGGTGTGCCGTGTAGAGGGTGTGCCGTGTAGATGGTGTGCCGTGTAGATGGTGTACCGTGTAGATGGTGTACCGTGTAGATCAGTGGTTCTTGAAGTATTTTTCTCGCACACCCCTTGCTTTTCTCAGGCACCCCCTGAGCATTGTACTGCATTGAAATAGATTGAAAAGATACTAATATAATAAACTTGATTACTATGATGTGAGAATTGAAAATACAAAATAAAAATATGAAAAACTAAATTATGTGCACTCGGTAGAGCGCATACCTTCGCCGCTGCTTTGACCCGTTCTCTCTCAAAATTTAATAAACTGCTAACTGAATAATAACCAATCGTCCCACCAAGTTTCATGCAATATGGTTCAATATTTTTTGAGTTATAAAAGACCTTGACCTTGACCATTGACCGGATCGCTCCCAAAATTCTAACAGATGGTTCCTGGACATTGAACAATTGTACCAGCAAATTTCAAACAATTAGGTTGAATACTTTTTGAGTTATTGAGTTACAAATTGCCTTGATCTTGATCTTTGACCTTTGACCCGATCGCTCCCAAAATCTAACAAAATGGTTCCTGCATATTAACCAATCGACCCACCAAGTTTCATTTAATATGGTTCAATACTTTTTGAGTTATATATGACCATGACCTTGACCTTTGACCGGATCACTCCCAAAATTCTACCAGCAGGTCACTGAACATGGACCAATCGCTTCACCACATTTCAGGCAATTTGGTGGAACATTTTTTCAGTTAAGCGAATAACAAGAAGATAAATAAATAAAAATGACGGCTAAAATATAACCTTCCCGCAATCTGCGAAGGTAAATATGAATATTTCATTTACATAATTATGATAATTTACAAATCCATTTTCTGCGTAAGTAAAATTAAAATCCATTAGAAATTCGAAAAAATCAAATAATTATGACAATATTATTAATATACCTACTATTATTACAAAGTAGGCATATCAATATAAATAATTACATTATTTATTTACATATCAAGAAAATGAGCAGTTATGAACTATAATAAGATTGTAGGATACATTCATGTATATTCTGCATGATATTAACAGCAAAAACATAACTAATAAGTAACATATACATTATACAACAGCAAACTTAGGTACCCCCTGTAACATTCCAGGCCCTAAAGGGGTGCCGGGTACCCCACTTTAAAAACCACTGGTGTAGATGGTACACCATGTAGACAAGTGGTTTTTAATAGTTCGGTTTTTGTTGTTAATATCATGCAAAATATACATTAGTGTATTTGTCATTTTCAAAAATCATATAGTTACCAAATATATAATAATGATAATTCTATTTCAATACAACACAATGCTAATGCAGGGGGTGACTGAGAAAAGCAAGGGGTGTGCGAGAGAAATACTTTGAGAACCACTGGTGTAGATGGTGTACCGTGTATGTGGTGTACCGTGTATGTGGTGTACCGTGTAGATGGTGTACCGTGTAGATGGTGTACCGTGCAGATGGTGTACCGTGTAGATGGTGTACCGTGTAGATGGTGTACCGTGTATGTGGTGTACCGTGTATGTGGTGTACCGTGTAGATGGTGTACCGTGTAGATGGTGTACCGTGTATGTGGTGTACCGTGTATGTGGTGTACCGTGTAGATGGTGTACCGTGTAGATGGTGTACCGTGTAGATGGTGTACCGTGTAGATGGTGTACCGTGTAGATGGTGTACCGTGTAGATGGTGTACCGTGTAGATGGTGTACCGTGTAGATGGTGTACCGTGTATGTGGTGTACCGTGTAGATGATGTACCGTTAGATGTAGTACTGTATACATCATATTGGTTGCTGTAACTATATGTATTTAACAATGAAAAATAATACAACAATGAAAGATTTTCGTATCTAAAACACATGTCCAGTTTATTTTTTCAATAATGTGATATTTCTACAAAAATAATGAAGCAAAAAAAACACAAATGATGAATATTTGAACAATGAGATAATAACGCAAATACCAACTAGCAAGGGTGAAACGTTATGTTAAGTTACAATCCAGGTTTAGAACTGCATATAAGACTGCAGTGGACATTTATTGCAGTCTAAGTCTTTATTTTGTTTGCATTAGGTCTGAGACTTCTTTATTGGAAAATATATCGGCAAGGAATTGGCAACATTTACTATTTTAATATATATATATATTTTCCTTCGAAAAATAAATGTCACTTTTCATTGATATTTTTATATATATTTATTTTGAAGATAATATTTGAGATGTAATTTAATAAATATTTATATGTTATTTAGAAAATTGAATTAGATTAATTCAAATTATATTTTATAGTATTTGTGACCTATAAGTTATTCTTATTGGTCTCTATTCATACCATGGAGACTATAAGTTATTTCTATTGGTCTCTATTCATACCATGGAGACTATAAGTTATTTCTATTGGTCTCTATTCATACCATGCGGAGACTATAAGTTATTTCTATTGGTCTCTATTCATACCATGGAGACTATAAGTTATTTCTATTGGTCTCTATTCATACCATGCGGAGACTATAAGTTATTTCTATTGGTCTCTATTCATACCATGGAGACTATAAGTTATTTCTATTGGTCTCTTCAGTCCTATAAATGAACTGTGGAAATATATGCGAAAACTTTAGGAATAACTTTTGAATTTCTAAATAGATTCATTGTTCTCTTTGACAGAGTTTGATGTACAGGGAAACCATTTTAGTTCTTTTTAAAGTTCATGAATTCATTATAACTTTATTATTTAATTGCTGCCAATTATTGTCATCTTTTTTATTCTATTTATTGATAGGTCTTCATCTGACCAATAGGCCGTTTTATCGTTATTTTTATCGTTATCGTACGTTTTCTATGGCTTTAGAGGCGATAAAATCGTGTCAATTGTACTGGTAATGCTTTCGTTCATTGGTTGTTTTAAGTTTTCTTTTGATTTCTCAACAATCAAGTTACTATTTTTCTTGTGTTTTAATGAAAAAATAATGTCTTTAAAAAAAATAGAAAATAGAAAAAAATGTGTTACAACTTTTTGTGACTTCATTACAAAAAATTTCTTGTAACATTAAATCTATATTCAATTTATTTCATTGCAATAAAATAAAAAATCAATATTCAAGTTTTTTTTTAATTTTAATAAAATAAAAAATCAACATCCAATATATTATATTTTTGTGTCCGTACTTCACAGAATAAATTACGGTAAACTTGTTATATTTTTTCCCTTATATTTTGCAGTGTTATACTTTTCTCCTTATATTTTCAATGCTATATTTTTCCCCATATATTTTCTAGTATTATTTTCCCTTATATTTCCCCGTGTTATTTTTTTTCCCTTATATTTTCCAGTGTTATATTTTTTCCCTTATATTTCCCCGTGTTAAATTTTCCCTTATATTTTCCAGTGTTATATTTTTTCCCTTATATTTCCCCGTGTTAAATTTTCCCTTATATTTTCCAGTGTTATATTTTTTCCCTTATATTTTCCAATGTTGTTGATCCAGTATATTTTCCAGTGTTATATTTTTTCCCTTATATTTCCCCGTGTTAAATTTTCCCTTATATTTTCCAGTGTTATATTTTTTCCCTTATATTTTCCAATGTTGTTGATCTATCAGCAGTCTGACACAAAAGGCTGTGATGTTTGTTTGATCTGTTGATTGGAAACAGCGCTCTGAAGAAAAATGCCAATGTCATTTTGATATCATTATTTTTACTCTAAAGTCGCGTGTGTATTTTCAATACAAAGGACTTTGGAGAAAAAGACAGAGAAGAATTTAATTGAAAGTTATCTCTGAATAATATAAAGCAATGCTAACCAAAAGAGTAGAAATTAATGTTTTGTATCTGTGGACAGATTTATTTATTTATTTTTAATTTGGAAATATGATAAAACTGTAGCTATATAGATTCTGTTATAAATGTAGCTATATAATGATATTAATTTTGTTTCGAGTTGAATTATTTGTGTTTATGACAGATGGAATATTAATTCTGTGACTTTAAATTGACTTTTTCGGTGTCCGGGAAACATTCCCAGTGATCTTTTTCTCCATCAATTATTAATATGCATTGAAATTTGTAGCCTTAAACAACAAAAATTATATCAATAAAACTTTTAACTCAAATTACTTAAAAGTTTCACTGGTGTGTACTAAATTGTAAGACAAATTTAAACGATCTGTTCATTTGGAAGCTGTTTCAAACGTACAAGCAGTTTCGTCATTTAATTTATTTAGACAGCTCTAATCCGAGGATAAAATGAACTCCTAAGTAATTAATTTGGTTAAAAAATTGTTGAAAGAGGGGTTTTATTGTAATGATGTTTATTTGGTAATTTACTAATTTTTGCTTGAACCTCAAATTTTAATGCATATTAATAACTAGATGACTGGCACTCTTAGAGCGCATACGGTCGCCGCCGCTTATAAATTACCTTGACCTTTGACCTGATCGCATGAAAATATAGCCAAATAGCCCCTGGATAATGACAAATTGTCCTATCAAATTTCAGGCATTTGGGTGGTTACTTTTACGAGATAACAAATAAAAAAAATACCGATTAAAAACATAACATTCCGCGATTTGCGAAGGTAATTAACCAAAAAAGTATCTCTTGAGTTTTTTTCAGCTGTTGCTCTGCACATTGAGGTGTGAAATGACGCTTTTGCATGTCATCGTATTTACCTTTAGATGTTTGACAGGTGAATTCACTTAATTAAATAATAATTTACCCGTAATAACTGTGAAATGAATAGATGGAAATTATTAGTTGGAATGTATATTGAATTAACATGAAATTTAATAATTTGCAAATTCTACTTTGAAGTTATATATATTTATTGGTATATTTGATAGAGTGGTGGTCCTTAGGGGTCCCGAACTGTTGTAATTTGGGTTACTCTTCATTTGTTCCATGTTTATCATTATTAACGATTTTCAGTTTCAGAGGATAACGCTATTTAATATTTAAATATGTAACATTTCAATTTTAAAAAATCTTTGAATCTAAAAGCAATCAAATAGATATTTTTCTCTTTATAAAAGAACATTTGAAACAAAGTTAAATAAACAACAAATGGCATTTATTTCTTTATTAATAATCCGTAAGTTCTGAAATTTGGTAAACATGTAAAAAATTTTTGTTTGGTTACAGTTTTTTTAGCAGAAAACGAATAGTTTAGGGGAAACCTCAACGTTTTATATCAGGTTTGCATTTTCTCTTTGATAGACAAAACAAGATTCATTTGACAGAGGAATGGTTGTTTCGTGGTATAACATTGAGATATCTGAAATTGAAATTTTATTTCAAAAGTTATATTTGAAAAGTTATATTTTTTGGGAAACCCTATTTTTGGCAGATTTTAATTTTGTTTTAGCTATAATTGAAAAAAATAATTCAATTTTATATTCTAGATAACATTTTCCTTTTAAAACAAGCCCTGCCAAGTCTCACATCAATAAAACTGACTGATATATAGAGCGTCAATTATCCCATTACATAAGTGTTCATGTGAGAATGAAACATCTCTACCATCAGGTCATCTCGCTCTAGAAATTTGTGCCATTTAGACAAGCGACATATCCTCCTCGTACAAAAGTTAGGGATTTTTTTTTGGAGCCTAGAGTGCAAGAGTGTTCCCCCAAATAACCCCATATTCAACCATACCTCCTCTGGGGTGTTGAAAGGCTGATATGCTCCTGGACACCCCTCCACTTCTCATGCGCTACAGACAAGCTATGACTATAATATTCACACAGTGTATTCTTCTCCCTTGTGTGCTTTAGGCGATTTTTTTTCACATTTTTCCTTTTTTTCGAAGGGATTAGCAGTTATCTCCTTAACTGCTAATACTGTAATTTCTATAGTTTCTACTAGCATTAACTGCTAATACTGTAATTTCTATAGTTTCTACTAGCATTAACTGCTAATACTGTAATTTCTATAGTTTCTACTAGCATTAACTGCTAATACTGTAATTTCTATAGTTTTTACTAGCATTAACTGCTAATACTGTAATTTCTATAGTTTCTACTAGCATTAACTGCTAATACTGTAATTTCTATAGTTTCTACTAGCATTAACTGCTAATACTGTAATTTCTATAGTTTCTACTAGCATTAACTGCTAATACTGTAATTTCTATAGTTTTTACTAGCATTAACTGCTAATACTGTAATTTCTATAGTTTCTACTAGCATTAACTGCTAATACTGTAATTTCTATAGTTTCTACTAGCATTAACTGCTAATACTGTAATTTCTATAGTTTCTACTAGCATTAACTGCTAATACTGTAATTTCTATAGTTTCTACTAGCATTAACTGCTAATACTGTAATTTCTATAGTTTCTACTAGCATTAACTGCTAATACTGTAATTTCTATAGTTTCTACTAGCATTAACTGCTAATACTGTAATTTCTATAGTTTCTACTAGCATTAACTGCTAATACTGTAATTTCTATAGTTTCTACTAGCATTAACTGCTAATACTGTAATTTCTATAGTTTTTACTAGCATTAACTGCTAATACTGTAATTTCTATAGTTTCTACTAGCATTAACTGCTAATACTGTAATTTCTATAGTTTCTACTAGCATTAACTGCTAATACTGTAATTTCTATAGTTTCTACTAGCATTAACTGCTATTACTGTAATTTCTGTTAGCTCAAACATCTATAAGAGTGGTAATTTCTCAGGCCAATAAACACTGTAACTGTTGGTGGTCAACTTCCTCTGTGACAAACTGCGACATATTTACGACCATCGAACTCAAATGAAGTGCGTAAAAACAACCCGATGAGAAATGACTTATTGGGTCACTGTGACTAGCATATTGGGTAACTGTGACCAGCATATTGGTTCACTGTGACTAGCATATTGAGTCAATGTTACTAGCATTGTGAGTCACTGTGACTAGCATTGCGAGACACTGTGACTATTTGCATATATTTGTATGAAGAAGTTATTAATTAGACAATATTGTAATTATTATTTTATCGTTTTTTCTTATACGACCGAAAATGTGGAACTGACCGATAATTCGTATAACTTACCCTACAACCTTTTCTCTCCGTTTGCTATTTTTTTCATGTATTTTTTCAATCCCATTGCCCGATGTAATAATTCACACATTGTTATTTCCTAGGGCACAAAGTATAGCAGCCAATCTGATTAATAATTACAAGCTAATGAGAATTAATAGAGTGTTGTGATTAATTCTGAGAAAAGAGTAGAGAGTTACTTGTAGAGGGTTACTTGTAGAGGATTACTTGGAACAGTGTACTTGTAGAGGGTTACTTTTAGAGGGTTACTTGTAGAGGTTTACTTGGAACAGTGTTCAAGTAGAGGGTTACTTGAAACAGTGTACAAGTAGAGGGTTACTTGTAGAGGGTTACTTGTAACAGTGTACAAGTAGAGGGTTACTTGTAGAGGGTTACTTGTAGAGGGTTACATGTAGAGGGTTACTTGGAACAGTGTAGAGGGTTACTTGTAAAGGGTTACATGTAGAGGGTTACTTGGAACAGTTTACAAGTAGGAGGTTTCTTGGAACACTATTTATTTGAAAACTATTTGATAGTTCAATTTTAAATATAATCAAAGCAAAATATAATTAATGTGAAGTACTTTATTCTTTACTGCAAAAGGTAATTAATGTGCAGTATTTATTTGTCTACTGCAAAAAAAAAAAAATTCGTTGAATGATGGTATACCTGGTTTCAAGACCCCCCCCCCCCCCCCTGTCCCCAACCTTGAGAAAGGGGGGGGGGTCTAATTGATTCCCCATTTTTGTCATTTTTCTTGATGTTCGACTGCCCCAATAGCAGGTAAATTGGGTAAGTGAATTCAAAGAAAAATGTTCGTGTTTTAAATGATGGTATAATTGCATAGGTACCATCGTAGGTATAAGTATAGGTCCGACTCCTCTATAGTAACTGTAGAGTCTTGAGTAAGAGAACTAACCTGTATAGTAAACAAACTTTATTCAGTCAGCCATGAATGGACATGAGTTTTCTAAAACTGATGTCCATTTTATGACTGACTGAAGAAAATTTGTTTACTGTACAGGTTAGTTCTCTTACTCAGGACTCTACAGTCATTAAAGAGGAGTATTACTGTATAGCTACCATTATTAACTTTAATCTAACAAGTTAAAATTAGGCACAGCCGAATGACAGTCTTTCGGTAGGCCTACAAATTCACTATCCCTATATATCTGACTGGAAAATGTTCCTAATAAATATTTATTTTAATTTGTTGCCTTTATTGTTAACAGACAATTTCTAGAATATCAAACAAATATTTGTAAAGTTAAATTATTTTATTTGAATGTGAATAGTGCAAGTATCGCTACATGATTTTTATTGCGCGACAGTAGAAAAAGCGGAACCCGTGACTATTATTTTAGTATGACTTTTCTAGAGAACTTAAATAGCATTATTATTTCATTCGTTAATGGTTCCTTCCATGCACTCCTATTTTATATTACTCTATTCATTCGAACGAATGTTACTGATTACAAAACTGCAAACCATTTCAAATTAGGTTCTATATTTTTATCATAATATGTAAATTAAGTTATTCTTTTGATTTCACTGTCAACCTCTGAATTTCAAGCGAAATCAAAACTATAATAGAGCTTTTAGACATATTATAAATGGCTACCTAATACCGTTACCTAAATACCGTTACCTAATACCGTTACCTAATACCGTTACCTAAATACCGTTACCTAATACCGTTACCTAATACCGTTACCTAAAAAGCATTACCTTAAAAAACACATTAGGTACCTAAAAGTGTACCTATTTACCTAATTACCATTAAATTTACGATAGTAAAAGATAAGGTTAGTCCTCTCTTCTTGTTCTTCTATTGAATCGAATAGAAATGTCGGACAGTAAGGGTTGACTTATTTTCTTATATAATTAATAACTAATCGAATACTTAATCAATTTCTTTTCTGTTGACTGTGATTTGTTATATTACCTTAGCTCTACAAATTCAAAGCATTTCTAGAGTGGAGGGGAATAAATAAATTCATAGAAGTATCTTCTATGAATTTATTTAATTTATACCCGTGTTGATTATTCTAGAAATTTTACAAGTTTCAAATGAAACATAAAAATACTAAAGTATTTTATTTCCAATTTTTGTCTGTATCTCAAAATACTGCATATGTCGATAGAATCAATGCATATGTCGATAGAATCAATGTATATGTCGATAGAATCAATGCATATGTCGATAGAATCAATGCATATGTCGATAGAATCAATGCATATGTCGACAGACTCAATGCATATGTCGATAGAATCAATTCATATGTCGATAGAATCAATGCATATGTCGATAGAATCAATGCATATGTCGATAGAATCAATGCATATGTCGACAGACTCAATGCATATGTCGATAGAATCAATTCATATGCCGATAGAATCAATGCATATGTCGATAGAATCAATGCATATGTCGATAGAATCAATGCATATGTCGATAGAATCAATGCATATGTCGATAGAATCAATGCATATGTCGATAGAATCAATGTATATGTCGATAGAATCAATGCATATGTCGATAGAATCAATGCATATGTCGATAGAATCAATGCATATGTCGACAGACTCAATGCATATGTCGATAGAATCAATTCATATGCCGATAGAATCAATGCATATGTCGATAGAATCAATGCATATGTCGATAGAATCAATGCATATGTCGATAGAATCAATGCATATGTCGATAGAATCAATGCATATGTCGATAGAATCAATGCATATGTCGATAGAATCAATGCATATGTCGATAGAATCAATGCATATGTCGATAGAATCAATGCATATGTCGACAGACTCAATGCATATGTCGATAGAATCAATTCATATGCCGATAGAATCAATGCATATGTCGATAGAATCAATGCATATGTCGATAGAATCAATGCATATGTCGATAGAATCAATGCATATGTCGATAGAATCAATGCATATGTCGATAGAATCAATGCATATGTCGATAGAATCAATGCATATGTCGATAGAATCAATGCATATGTCGATAGAATCAATGCATATGTCGATAGAATCAATGCATATGTCGATAAATTCAATGCATATGTCGATAGAATCAATGCATATGTCGATAGAATCAATGCATATGTCGATAGAATCAATGCATATGTCGATAGAATCAATGCATATGTCGATAGAATCAATGCATATGTCGATAGAATCAATGCATATGTCGATAGAATCAATGCATATGTCGATAGAATCAATGCATATGTCGATAGAATCAATGCATATGTCGATAGAATCAATGCATATGTCCTTAGAATTAATGCATATGTTGATAGAATTAATATTTGCTCATAGACTAGGAGTTAATGCATTTTATTAACTCACAAACAACTCACTTTACACGGAATATTGTTTTTTGTTTTCAATTAATTTCAAGTCCCAATTTATAGGAACAGTTGCTAGATTCCTGGTAATAGTATAATGGCCTGCCCCTTCATTATGAGTCCTTGTTAGCGATATATCCTCTGTCCTTCCTACAGAGAGATGTGAAGGGTACACTAACTACCTGTATATACAGGGTGCACTAACTACCTGTAAATACAGGGTAACGTGAAGGGATATAATGTGTACAGGGAACACTGTATACAGTATACACTATACCAGGGGTGGAGAATCTTTTCAATTGCGTGGGTCACTTTTGACATCTCAATTTAAAAAAGAGAAAAGTGGGTCACAAATTTACTTAACTCATTAACCCTACCCTAGTAACCAACCCCTCAAAAGTTTGCTCACTAACCTAGCTGCTGGTAAAGGCGCACAAGTCCTTACTAAAACGATTACAAAATTTTAACAAATTGAAAACCTTCATTTGATAATTTCACATTCATTGGAAAATGCCAAAGGATAGTTTTTTATTTAAAATGAAATAACAATCAAAGATAGAAACTAATATTTTTTTTAGGTATTATTGTATGAGACCTGGGCGGGATTGGTCACTCTGTACTGAGCTTGGTACGAAATTAATATCGTCATAACTTTAACAATAACTACCGTCTTTTCGTGTGGTTTCCTTTGTCTAATGTAGAATTTTGTCAGCTATAACCACATTGTTAGTTTATTTTCCTATTCTTAATAATTTGTGTACAGAGTGATCATAAGTAGAGGGTAGTGGAAAAAGCTCATGCACGAGCCCATTTCAAACCTTGTTTATCAAAGCAGTAAGTTTTATCCCCGAAAATTAGAATGATCTAATACGGTGGATGCAGGATGCATCTCAGTTCATAGGACACTTGCTGTTAAAGAACGACTGAGAGAAATTTTCAAACATCTGAGTCATTTCCAAGGGTCATGCAATTGAATGGTCTCCAAGGATCTCAGATGTAACTGGTTGCGATTTTTTCTTGTGGGGTTATTTGTAAAATGATGTATGCTCCTCCTCACCTGCTGATCTGAATCAATTAAAAGAACGAAAGACGCATAATGTTGATTTCTTGAAATCTAATCTTGACGTGATCTAAAGATTAATGGAACCAGTAAGAAAACGGGTGCAAAAATAATGTATTGAAAAAAAGGAGGGATAGTGGATGATTTTAGTAAAGAATTATTTACACTTTTGTTCTTTATAATATGCGATTGTTTCTTTATTATAACTGAGAAAATATTGGGTAAACAAACTTATTTTGATATCTTTTATCAATTTCTTATCTGGCGCAAGAAAATTTTCACCACCTTCTGCTTATGATCACCCTGTAGAAAAAGTATTAGCAATAGGAAAACAAACAAACAAACAATGTCTTTATACTGATAAAAATCTGCATTAGCCAAAGAAGACCACACGAAGATATGATGATTTTTGATAAAGTTATGGCTATTTTAATTTCGTATCCACTTTTTTTTAACTCATACTGTATAGTGATATACATTTAGTTAAAATCAACAAAAAAGTCGTACCAAATTTCTTCGTTCAATATTTGACCGATTAGTTTTGACAAAGGCATCCTCAAGAGATGTACAGTTGGTTGCCAGAAAGCTCTTCTCATAGTAGCACAAATGAGCATTAGTCATGATTGTACAAATATTATAAAGTTAAGTGAGTCTCTGAAAAGGGGATGGCGGGTCAGCGGTTCGTCACCCCTGCACTATACTCTGTATATACAGTTCTCAGTACCTAGATATCTACAGTTCTTAGTACCTATATCTACAGTGTTAATTAAAGGAACATACAGTGTACATGGAACACTGTATCTACAGTTCTTGTTCAATTAAATAGTATATTTTACGATAAAATTCGATCAACCTTTTCCGTAACGGATCACAAAAGGTGGTCTGTCGATTAATTATAATTAAACCGGTAAATACACAAATAAAAATATGTTGTGGAGCCAATGATGATCAAGAAGGAACCCCACCTGATCTTCTATGGCCCCACCATAACTATATCTTGATCTTCTATTGCCCCACCATAACTCTATCTTGATCTTCTATGGCCCCAACTATATCTTGATCTTTTATTGCCCCACCATAACTATATCTTGATCTTCTATGGCCCCACCATAACTTTATCTTCATCTTCTATGGCCCCACCATATCTTTAACTTTAGATAATGTGTCCTTTCGATAAACCAGTCAAAATCATTATCTGTGAATTAGTTATTATTTACAAAAGTACAATTACTAAACCCAATTTATTGGTCAATTTTAATAAGACATTTTTGATCATTTTATACAATATCAAATTTTTAACTCTTGCAATAATTTGATATAAACTCTAATTTTATTTTCAATGTTCATTTTTCAATCAATTATTGCATTGATTTTTAATTCAACATTAGTGCAGTGACTTAATAATTTATAATTATTGCCATTTTCTAAAGTCATTTAAATTATATGGTAAGTTACGAATCATCGGTCGGTTTCACATCTTCGTTCATCTAAGAAAAAACAGTATAATATTTTTTAATTGGTATCCATGAAAACTTGCAGGTATCACGTATACCAATATAAATAAAATAATAATTATTATATCATCGTTTCTTATATTATGATCGAAGAAGTGAAACTGACCGTTAATTCGTAACTTAGCCTATATGTATTTTATTTATTTTGCCTAACATTACTAAATGTACATCAATAACATGATACGATTTAATCTAATCTATTCAAATCCTTTGAAAGTATGATTCCTATTCGTCTATTCATAAATAATCCCAAAGAAATTATATCAAATCTGGAGATTCAAAAACAGCCTCGCAATATTTTAGGTATTCAGCCGAAATTGATAGAAAATTAGATGTTTGATCTTTCGATGGTATTATCAGGCACTGAATGGTACTATCAGGCACTGAATGGTACTATCAGGCACTGAATGGTACTATCAGGCACTGAATGGTACTATCAGGCACTGAATGGTACTATCAGGCACTGAATGGTACTATCAGGCACTGAATGGAACTATCAGGGACTGAATGGTACTATCAGGCACTGAATGGTACTATCAGGCACTGAATGGTACTAACAGGCACTGAATGGTACTATCAGGCACTGAATGGTACTATCAGGCACTGAATGGTACTATCAGGCACTGAATGGTACTATCAGGCACTGAATGGTACTATCAGGCACTGAATGGTACTATCAGGCACTGAATGGTACTATCAGGCACTGAATGGAACTATCAGGGACTGAATGGTACTATCAGGCACTGAATGGTACTATCAGGCACTGAATGGTACTAACAGGCACTGAATGGTACTATCAGGCACTGAATGGTACTATCAGGCACTGAATGGTACTATCAGGCACTGAATGGTACTATCAGGCACTGAATGGTACTATCAGGCACTGAATGGTACTATCAGTCACTGAATGGTACTATCAGGCACTGAAACTATTCCAAAATTTATTGTTTTCATTTCCCATTTAACCACAAATTGTAATTCAATTTTTAAATCACTTAATAATGTTAATACTATATTTAATTACTCATCGAAATAATAATTCTGATAGTGAATAACATCATTAAATTATTAAGCAATTAAAGCTCCTTGTTTTCCGCATATTTTCCATTAATTCCTTTAATCTCCCATTAGGTGTTTTCAATATTTAATGAGCCACTCGTGATATTTCCTGAGATTTTTGCTGTCGCTGAAGTGATCCTAGTGAGCATTTCGAGTAAAGGAATTAATTAGATTGAGTATTAAAGAGAAAATTAATGAATAGTGAATATAGTTGTGTAGAAATTAATGAAATAATAAATTAAAAGAAAAATGGTTCAGATTGATTTAATTAAAGAATGGAATATTTGACTTTTTTCTTATGCCTTTTCATTATCTATTGTTTGTTCATTTTAATTATCTAAAAATAATGAGAATTTTCTTATGATTTAATTGGTATCAATAATACCTGAAGTTATCAAGGATACCAATTAAAATATAGGGTAATTAACAATAATTTTTTTTATATTAATGCAATTATAAAACTGACCGATAACTCGTAACATACCCTAGCTATGTTTACGTAGCAGCATAGAGTACGTAGCAACTCTTAAGAAAAGGATTAATTATAATATACTTTTTAATTCAAGGTTACAACATAATTATACCATTGATGAGAAAATAAATATGGTACCTTGAAGGGGAGGCAAAAATTATAAAATATTTTGTAATTAATTTATAATTTGCGGTGATTGGTTCAAAATAAATAATATGGAGTAAAATTGTTTACTTTGAATTTTATCATTTTTATCCACTTGATTAATAATTATAAATGAGTGATGTTGCTTCATTAATTTGAAAAGGTTTTTCGATTAATAATTTTTCCTAATATTTGATATTTTGAATAAAGGATTTTTTTTTATAATTCATGATATTCATTATAACATTTGATTTTTTATATTATTTTATCTTCAGTAGCAAACGTATTACCATCTGCATCTATCCTATTGAACTGCCTTATACTTTCTATAAAGTATATTTTAGCTGACTAACTCTTACAGTCAAATATGATCACAGGTCAATATAGTTTCATATCATAATAACCAAGTCATACCCCCTATGTACTTAGCCAAATAAGAAACATAAGTACTTACCCAAGTACAGTTCCCTGCAAGTACTTAGACCACTCTACGTCTACCGCATATTTGGGTATCAGCCTTTGAGATAAGTGGGGTAACTACACTTAGTTATGCAAACTCTTTATGCCTTATGAACTCTATGTAATTTATGCTCTTCCTATGAACTTTGGTATTTAAGACTATGAATGAGTACTGAGTAGTTACTTATTTTATTTCAACTAAAAGTAATGTCCAATTCTAAATAAACAATAACTATGTCTAGGGATATATTCGTGTAGCAAATTGAAATACGCTCATCGCTACTTTTTATTTGTCATATATTCTTTATTTCGGCTTGGGATAATATATATAAAGATACATCAATTGTCATCAGTTATATAATAAACAAATTGTTATTATGAAACTAAATTTAAATTGTATATACAATTCTATTAAAGAGATGTTATATTCAATGCAATATAGAAAATATGTGCGTATTTCAATTTACTTTATATCATTTGTTCTTATTTTCAAAAGGCAAAAAATTAATACTTATAAATAATTCAATTTCAGTATATTCACTTCAAAATGGATATGTGATATCATATTAGTAGAAAAATGTGGATATACTGTTTGAACACATAAAAACATCTTTTAGTTCTATACACCTGTTCTACCTCAGGTTAATTAGTCTATTACAGGTTATACAGGTGCTGGACAGGTTACAGTATACAGTCCTACTACTGTAGACAATCTTTGCCCATTCTGTTGTTTCAGTTGTTGTTGTAGTTAGTTTATAGAGCTAATTTTCAGGGTTTTTAAAAGTTTATAACATATATAAAGGGTTTAATTCTTTATGTTTACAGTGATTGGAAATTAATTTTTTTATTTGTTTGAAGTTAAAGAACATTTAATTCATCTCTTATTACAGATATTATATGAAATATATTTTTATTATTGCATTCAAAATGATTTTCCATCCATTGCAAAAGTTATATATGTTTACTTATTTCATATTAAATGATTTTACATTAACTAGCCTTTTCTGAATTTAAGTTATACTTGTGTTTAGCTTCTATGCTTCCATGAGCATTGTCACCGACAGGTGGTAGGTGATTTTGTTCATGGAGCTGTTTTCCTTTCTGACTACTTCTTCCAGTCCCTTGTATTTAATTTCCTTTTGATGGCAGCGATATGGCCTTTGGTTCCGAAGAAGATGTTAAATCCCTACTAATTAATAATTTTTATTAGATAAAATTATACATGCTATCTTTTTTCTATGTTTAAATTATACTTATGGCCTTTTTCTTAATTTAATTATATACTATGTAACCTCATTTAAAATCCTTAATATAATTCTTGCTCTAACTTCTCATTTAGTTCAAACAATAGACATACAAATTTAGTGCAGTTCCTCTTCATTAAATTCATTAATTACAGTTGTAATACTGCCGCGCCTTAATTGTTATTGCATCTATTTAATGTGCAGCGTATATTACATTGTTTTGTTTGGATGATTTCAAACAATAACAGTGATATTTAATGCAAAAACAACAATAGTGATATTTTGAAGGTGGATATCAATATCAAAGATTGGACACTTTAATATGTAAGTTAACGTATCTAATTATGAAATTCTATTAGCGAGCTAATTTATTCTTTAACTGCATCTTCCAGTGCCTTGTATTTACTTTTTATCACGTCGATATGGCCTATAGATTCACAACAGACCTCCTACCAAATTAATTACTATCATTCTAAATCAGAAACAGAAATATTTTATTGAAGTTTTCCACATTTAATAGCCTTATAAATTTCAATCACTGTCATCTTGTTAATTAATATAATTTTCTATCTATCTCAGCAGGTTCTAGTTTTGTAAGTACAGTCCCCGAGATATATTATCATCTAGGCGTTGGCGCAGCGTATAACCCGTTTCATTCATGCGGTTGTACGCTGTTAAACCCTATAGGCATTGGTTATCAACCCTAAAGAAAGGTACTTATTGAGCTATTTAGGTACAGTTAAATTCAACCTTTTTGAAGGAGGTAAAAACAGAATAACTTTTCTCTGCCAATTTTATTTTTTTAAACCGTTTTTTAACTTATTTTTTTTAGTTTTTATTTATACGAAACAATTTTATTTTTTAACTTTTTTACTCTATGAATTAAAATCATGTTACAAAAATTACGAATCAACGTGAACACTAAGTAGCTTTTCGCTATGCATGAGCACTGAAGTCAAAGAGAATTCATTTACATGTTTAATGCAGGTGATAAAGTATTCTTTCTTTGAGTATCCAAGTATTATTTATTCCTTTTATAAACAGTAATGCTTTTTTTCACAATTAATATTTTACATTCCTAACAATGGTAATAATTTTCCTTCAGTAATACCTCTTTTTCCACAACTACACCTATACCCTAAACCCCAGGTATGTGTCTATATAGGGTGAGATTCTTAGTTATCGGACGGTTCCAAAACTTCGATCAATTAAAAAAAACTTATTATTTAAGTAATTTTAAATCGTGTAGTTATCATAGTTAGCAATAAATATAAGATTTATATTTTTTCTCACATGATCGAATTCATGGAACCGTCCTACAACTGTGTTCTTTTTCTGCCATGCCTCCCATATAATCAAGTAGGTCCGTTATACCATAAGATCGGTGGCAGGGTCACCTGTTTGCTCCTTTCGAGTACTGCTTACTATATACAGGTAAAGCTCGTATAAATCATATTTTTTGTTTGGTATAAATGAATAAAGTATACATTACAATATAGTATAGAATATTTACACCTCTTTTTAATTATTATAGAACTTTTCCAATCAAAGAAAATGTGGCGGAAAAGGGTAGCAAAATCAAAATACTGAAAATCTTAAAAACAATTCATTGAATATTGATTGAAGATTGTATATAATGAATGTTTGACTAGATACTTGGTAAACGAATGAAATATTTGTTAAACCATATAATTTAAAGAGGTCCTTGTAGGAGCTGCATGTCCAGCAGAACGGACAATTTTTAAAGATCGTCAGCTGTACGAGCATTACCAGTAGTGTTCTCTTGTCGAGTACTGCTATAAAGTCTTGACTGCAGTAAAAGCAGGTTCGTTATCCTTTATCACAGAGATATCAAAACGTGTTCCATATTTTAGGAACCTCCAAAAGCGTCAACACATTGCCAAAAGAAGTTAATTGACGACTTGTCGCTTTAACATTTAAACTTATTTTTTATTAAATTTATATTAAGAAAGTCTTCTGAACTTTCAAAATTTACTCACTATTCGATATTCTGTAAGGATTTATGAGAGAGTTAATCTCAAGTGGAATATTATTTGTACATAATTACTCTGTTTTTTATTAATACTAACATAGAATAACTTATTGCAATTAATAAGCTAATCAGTAACTTTTAGACAATGGTAAGCTTTTGCTGTTTTAAATCATTCTTTAAATGGAAACTGAATTGGGTCATTCATTGTTAATAATTATAACCAATTAAAGTTAACTCTGAGACAGACAACACTATAGTTATAGTTTTACATACAAATTATTTAACTAACAATTAAATTTTATATTTTATTTCAAATCATTTGGCAAGTACTAATCCTAATATCACATGCATATAGTAATATTGTCTATATCTCTCTTTACCTATCTTTATATATATATCTTTATTTATATTTACTCTATCTTTGTGTATCTCCTTCTGCACACAATATTGCCTTCATTGCCGGTGTGTTGACTTTGTAATCAATAGCCATAAAGGACCTGCCTAAGGTGAGAGATACGCATCAGATCTACCTTACTTAAAGGTACGATCTACCTTCTACTTACTTATAGGTATCATCTACTATTCTACCTAGTTAGAGGTACTATCTACCTTACTTATAGGTACCATCTACCTTCTACTTACTTATAGGTATCATCTACTATTCTACCTAGTAAGAGGTACTATCTACCTTCCTTACGTACAATCTACCTTTCTACTAACTTATAGGTACCATCTACCAATACTACTGACTATGAAACACTATTGGTAGTACCATCTACCTTTCTACTTGCAGTAGATGTATCATCTACCTTTCTACCATTCTCTTCGACTCTTTAGGACAAATCTATACAGTTATTATCTATTGTTTACACTTCGACTTCTCTCCATATATATTTTTACTGCTGTGACTCCATGTTAAAATCTACCACTGACTCCTATTGCAATAAATTGATGGAAACATATCTCATAAACATTACATTTTGGTACACTAAACTGTCAATAAATTTGTGTTCAATAGCTTTAGACACTGATGAGCTTTTCTGCCTCTATGAGCAATGTAATGTGATGAAATTGCTTTCTTCTCAGACTGCTCAACTCCTTTGTAATTATTTTACATTCCATATGTTAACCGTTAAATCCCCTACTAAATGAATGAATAACATTTTTGCACGCTAACAATACACCGTAGTTCCTTATGCGGGTGGTAGTCATGCCAATCTGGTCCTTATAAGCCGTGACCATCCATCACCGCGTCCTGCCTAATATGGACACTCCTACCTTATGCATCTACAGTACAGCCTTCTGTGGCACCGTGTCCCTTATGTGTAGTATGTTCTGCTGCCATGGCTCAGCATCATAACTATTAGCTTATGGTCACCTTTATGTGAACTTAAATACATCTCAAAAAAGTTAACAATGAAAGGTTTAAGAATATGAAATGGGTGTGTGGAATGAAGAGCTTGACCACCGGGAATGTTAAAGAGACTGTAACTCTCTCTGTAGATTGTAACTCTCTCTGTAGACTGTAACTCTCTATGTAGACTGTAACTCTTTTTGCAGACTGTAACTCTCTCTGTAGACTGTAACTCTCTCTATAGACTGTAACTCTCTCTGTAGACTGTAACTCTCTCTGTAGACTGTAACTCTCTCTGAAGACTGTAACTCTTTTTGCAGACTGTAACTCTCTCTGTAGACTGTAACTCTCAATGTAGACTGTAACTCTCTCTGTAGACTGTAACTCTCTCTGTAGACTGTAACTCTCTCTATAGACTGTAACTCTCTCTGTAGACTGTAACTCTCTCTGTAGACTGTAACTCTCTCTGTAGACTGTAACTCTCTCTGTAGACTGTAACTCTCTCTGTAGACTGTAACTCTCTCTGTAGACTGTAACTCTCTCTGTAGACTGTAACTCTCTCTGAAGAATGTAACTCTTTTTGCAGACTGTAACTCTCTCTGTAGACTGTAACTCTCTCTGAAGACTGATGTAACTCTCTCTGAAGACTGATGTAACTCTTTTTGCAGACTGTAACTCTCTCTGTAGACTGTAACTCTCTATGTAGACTGTAACTCTCTATGTAGAATGTAACTCTCTCTGTAGACTGTAACTCTCTCTGTAGACTGTAACTCTCTCTGTAGACTGTAACTCTTTTTGCAGACTGTAACTCTCTCTGTAGACTGTAACTCTCTCTGTAGACTGTAACTCTATATGTAGACTGTAACTCTCTCTGTAGACTGTAACTCTCTCTGTAGACTGTAACTCTCTATGTAGACTGTAACTCTCTCTGTAGACTGTAACTCTTTTTGCAGACTGTAACTCTCTCTGTAGACTGTAACTCTCTCTGTAGACTGTAACTCTATATGTAGACTGTAACTCTCTCTGTAGACTGTAACTCTCTCTGTAGACTGTAACTCTCTCTGTAGACTGTAACTCTCTCTGTAGACTGTAACTCTCTCTGTAGACTGTAACTCTCTCTGTAGACTGTAACTCTCTCTGTAGACTGTAACTCTCTATGTAGACTGTAACTCTCTCTGTAGACTGTAACTCTCTATGTAGACTGTAACTCTCTCTGTAGACTGTAACTCTTTTTGCAGACTGTAACTCTCTCTGTAGACTGTAACTCTCTCTGTAGACTGTAACTCTATATGTAGACTGTAACTCTCTCTGTAGACTGTAACTCTCTCTGAAGACTGTAACTCTCTCTGTAGACTGTAACTCTCTCTGTAGACTGTAACTCTCTCTGTAGACTGTAACTCTCTCTGTAGACTGTAACTCTCTCTGTAGACTGTAACTCTCTATGTAGACTGTAACTCTCTATGTAGACTGTAACTCTCTATGTAGACTGTAACTCTCTATGTAGACTGTAACTCTCTTAGTAGACTGTAACTATCTCTGTAGACTGTAACTATCTCTGTAGACTGTAACTCTCTCTGTAGACTGTAACTCTCTTAGTAGACTGTAACTCTCTTTAGACTGTAACTCTCTTAGTAGACTGTAACTCTCTTAGTAAACTGTAACTCTCTATGTAGACTGTAACTCTCTCTGTAGATTGTAACTCTCTCTGTAGACTGTAACTCTCTTAGTAGACTTCAGTTCTCTGTTTTATGTTATTTATTTATTTATTTCTAGCGGTGTTATATTACATGTTGATATCCTCGAAGGACTAATCCAATTATACGTGGCTTATATTGTCTTTATACTGGATAAAACTTTATTGAATGTTATTAAAAAGTTTATAAATAACGTTCAAAGGTCAAAGTTTTTAATGAAATTAGTGACATGGAATATTGTGTTCAAAACAATGGAAATTTATTCTGAAGAAATTCTAATTTTATTATCATTCAAACTTTTGAATTTCTCTCATAATTTTAATTACTCAAGTCAAACAATTGATTATATATGTAAAATTATATTAATTTTTGATTATTAATCTTATCCATAGATACAATATTTTTTATTTCAAATATTTACACAACCAAGTTATATGCTAAGTACGATAAAATAAACACATTCTATGTATTATAATGGTAATTTAATTGACAATATATTAAATAGGATTATCAAAATATTAACGTTGAGGGTATTCTTATCCTTATACCTCTAAGAGGTTATCGGAGAGTGTGAATCGAGCCTCTTATATAGAAGTTAAAATGTATAAGTGGTCATACTGATAGGTTTAAACGTTTACCTCTAATGTTTGATACATTTGAAATAGTAGATATTGAAGAATGATGTTTTCAGTAATAGATGCATTTCAAATTCATTGTTTAATCCAGTTTTTTACAGTATTTCCTGATGATGAACAGACATCTTTCTATTCTTAAGCTTAAAACCTGAAAATAACTTCAACTTTTATATTTTAATATTTCTTGACAATAATTATACTAAGAAAATGAAGAATATCTAATTTTTATATCTCCTAATACATTACGCTTAACAATATGAGAGATTTTATTGTTATTAAATTCTATATCAATTCAAAGCAAAATCATTTTCTAAATCTCAAATCCTGAATCTTTTCCCCCATCAAAACATTCGATGTTTCTGCTCGATCAAACCTTTTCAAAATGATCTGGAGTGTACGAACGAATTTTCCAAAACAGTTTCACCGTCGAAGGAATAGAATATAATTTATTTATTTCTCTTTACACTCTTTGGTAATCAGCCTCACCAAAATGATCAAAATATGAACCTACATTAAATTAATTAAATTATAAACTGTCCATGGTAAATTACGTTATTCTGACCGTTCCGCAATTTCGTACATTTGTTACTTATATTTAGGGTTGTGACAATATGCGTTTAAAATCATAGATCCTCAAAATATTATAGACGGGTTGAATTAAAGACTGTTTACTCGTTCTAAACCTGCGGTATATAGTATTCGATACCATTTCATTTCGTTTTGTCTATGATATTCCTAAGATCTATGATTTTAAACGGATATTGTCACAACCCTAGTTATAATATAAATACACTGACAGTTTGGTAGAACGTGTCACAGTGGGTGTTTAATCGTTTTAACACTTGTATTAAGTAACAGTTTTTTTAATGTAAATCTTTGTTTATCTTCAAATTCTCACAACAAATAAGATCGGCTGAGGAAAATCTTTGACTTCGTGAGGAATTCACATTTGAGATATTTAATATTCGTGCTGCTAGAGAGATTTGGGGATAATTAGGAGGTGGGTCACAGGTAGAGTTCACAAGAGTGGTTCACTAACATCAGAGGTTCACAAACATCAGAGGTTCACAAACATCAGAGGTTCACAAGTTACAGAGGTTCACAAGTTACAGAGGTTCACAAATAAAAAAGTTTCACAAACAATAGTGGTTCACAAACAAGAGAGTTTCTCAAAACCACAGAGGTTCACAAATCCATAGAGGTTCACAAACGAGAGTGATTCACAACTAACAATGGTTCACAAGTACCACCCAAGTTAGCACTTCCTCATTCTCATTTCTTGAGACTATCTCTCATGCCTGGCCTATCTTTTCAGTAGCGTGAGATGCAGTCATTAAAAGGCAAGGAAGAGGGATACCAACTGAATTAAAATAACATAAAGATAATGAAATTTGGTGGGTAGAGAAGAAAATTCATCCCATGGAAACTAAACCTAGTAACTAACCTCCCTTACTGAAGTGATTACTTGCTAAATAATTAAATAAAAACGATCTAGGGTAAGTTCTTAATTATCGGTCAGTTCAACATTTTCGGACACGTAAGAAAAAAATTTGTAATAGTTATTATTTAACTTTAATTTTGATTGGTATCCATGATACCAATCAAAATTAAAAATAAATAATAATTATTACATATTTTTTTCTTACGTGTCCGAAAATGTTGAACTGACCGATAATTAAGAACTTACCCTAGTTATAAATATTGTGACATAGTTAATGCACGGTGTTAATCTGTCTACCAAATCCAGACTGCAAAAACTGTTAAAGTGGTCTCCAAGAAATCTATTTGCCAATTTATTTTCAGTAAATATAAGTATTATAAATATAATATACAGGGTGACCCACAAAAAAGTGTACCCAACCTTGTATCGATATGAATATTACAATTATGAAAAAATTTAAATTAGTTTCAGGTAAAATTGAAAATAGCATATTTTCACTTGTGTCCATTACACCGTGCACCGTCAATGTATAAGATTTATTATTTATTTATAAATACATTGTTTATATCAATTCGAAGTTGGGTACACATTTTTGTGGGTCACCCTGTATATTATAAAAGAATTTAACATTAGTTTTAGATGAGATTTGCATATAAATATATATTTTCCAATTTTTACCATATTAATTCTCAGTATAGGTGATAGTTATAGTGTAAATACAGTAAAGAATCTATCTAGCACACTGAGAATGATCTCCATCTTTTGTGACTATAGAGTAAAGGATCTCTCTGCCAGTTAGGCCCTTTATTCATCACTGCTGGATAGACCCTTGACCTTATTTGGGTCTTTAATTCAACTAAAATGCGGTCGAATTTATTACGAAGAAATTAATGGTTTTGATAACTTTATTAATTATTTCTCAATAATAAAATTTATACGCATTATAAATTCAAAAATTGAAAACTATAATTATTTTATTTAAAATATTTCATATGAAATTTTTTTTTACATAAATTAAAATCATAACTTATACTATTGTCTTTTAAATCACAATTTAATATTTATTATAATTTCTTTTTACCTTTACCGATATAATTAACCTTTTGTTACAATTACGCCATGGTCATTATTCTTTTTAATTGCATATGTTTGTTACTCTAGAACAATCTAGCACCTATTGAACCTCTTATTAACAACAAACTATAAAGAATACGGGTAGTAATAAACTACGATTGAACTATTAGGGTAAGTTACGAATTATGGAACGGTTTCACATTTTTAATCATATAACTTTTTTATAATAATTATAATTTAACTTTTATTTACAATAAAATTTAATTAATAATCATTGTATACCTATATTTATTATTTTTTATATGGTCGAACTTGTGAAATTGTCCGATAACACGAAACTTGTCCTAAATTTCAAAATATTGTATTGGTAAACGTTTATATATAAATAAACGTTTTTATATTATATAAAATTATAATAATATTTTTAACGATGGTCTGAACGTTATATTTATTTATTTAAAATAACGATTTATTGATACGTACTTTCTTTTTAATTTTGCATCAAAATATTCTTTACTTTTATGTAAGCTTGTACACCAATATATTTTTGTATCATGCCAATAAATAGATATTTGATGAATTATTCAAGCAATTTATTTTTTGCGGGTGGGAGGTCGTTAATAAAAGAAGGAATTATATATCGCCGATATCTTTAGACCGATATAATCGTGCCTCACCCATTCATTTCTAATCGGTTAATTATAGTCTGTGACCGATACTTCCATACGATAACATTTATATATTAGTTCAGTCGTGAGAGTTGTGTTTAGCAGATAATAATGATTATATGTTACTGTTTGAAGATTTTATTTCAATTATAGTATTTGAAAGCGAGAAATATTTTAAATGAATTTGGGCTTTATATACAGAGTGTGTCCCACAATAATTCGAACCCTTTCTTTTAAAGTATTTATTATGGTAACTTATTAAAAGATTGTTTTTTATTAGTTTTTGTTTAACAAATTTCTGTGTTAAACTAAATAATAAAAGAACAAATATCTGTTAAATAAAAATATCCTTTAAATTACGTACATATTTAATTAAGTCACTGAAATACATTTTTATTAATAAGAAGTAAATATTTTGTTATTTCCAGGCAAGTGTGAATTACTCCTGGGATATTAAGGGAATGTCCCAGGAATAAATCCTTCTATCTAGGGTTGTTTTAATATAGCAGGATAATATTATTTAAGAGTATAGTAGAACTCCTCTAATGATATACTGTATACTTCCCCAGTAAGGAAGTAGCCTGTATAGTGGACAAAATTTCTTTAGTCTGCCATGAAATGTCATCAGTTTTCTAAAACTGATGACCATTCATTGCAGACTAAAGAAAATTGTCTTCACTATACAGGCTACTTCCTTGAGACACTTTACTCACTATATAGGATTCCATTATAGTGGAGTTCTAACTGTACTTAGTTAAATTACAAGGAGATACACTGTAATGTACGTATGTTTAATATTATATATTAAACTCTTGACAGTCTTCAGTCAATGTTCAATATAGACTTCAGAGAGCACTTCACAGTCTAATTAGACTCATTTTATCAGTTCCTTTTCAAGTCTATTCAGTATAATCCACCCAGAATATTATCTTGAGACTATTCTTTGATATATTCTTTGGTATAATTTTATTAGAATTATTGTGGTAGAATATTAATATACGAGAAATATATATATAAATCTGATTCCAAGAAATAAAATAAAGTGTTGGTAAGTGAAATATAAATAAAATGGAATGTAAAAAAATCAAACATTTTTTCATTTATTGTTTTTGTTCAGCAATATAGTAATATATTATTATAGTAATATATTATATAGTAATATATTATATAGTAATATATTATTATAGTAATATATTATTATAGTAATATATTATTATAGTAATATATTATATAGTAATATATTATATAGTAATATATATTATATAGTAATATATAT
>CANNZV010000745.1:228943-313818 GCA_947561585.1 Caprella mutica
ATATGAATAATATGATACATAATTAAATTAGCTGTTGATTATATCTACCAAAATAATGGTAGATATCTACCAAAATAATTATAAAAAAAAAATGTAGTTTTAAACTGCATTATTTCATAAACTGGATGTAAATTGTATTAATGAATATTTCCTTTTAAATATCTCGTATTCTTTTTTTTTTTCTATGTATTTACAACATTTTAATGTTAATTTTCTGCTTGAAATACTTACTATACACCCTATCAAAAATCACACACCAAACTAATTCACTCTCACACATCTTTTCTATTACCAAATATTGAGTTTACAACCCTATTGGTAGAGGGTAACTTTCGAGTTATCGGACAGTTCCACATTTTCGATCACATGGTAAAAAAATACACAATTAATAATTAACTTTTATTTTGATAATTATATAATTTTTTGTCATAATGATCGAAAATTTGTAACTGTTCAGTAACTCAGACCTTACCCCTACAATATTACTTGGCTGTGATTGGCTGTCTCAATCGTGACGTCATAACTGTTTGAATGAATGCCGTTCCTTTCATCAAAGAAGTTAATGCACTTCATAGTTAATAATTATCTTATATTTATTATACTAACGCATTATACGATTAGGAACTTTGTAGTTCTTTGATAATTATTTGAAATGCTGATTATAAATATTTAATGTATTTTTACAATATAAGATAAAAATAATATGCATTTTATTAGCTAATAACTATTGTCATAAAGGGGTAAGTTCCGAATTATCGGTCAGCTTCACATCTTCGGCCATATAAGAAAAAACGATAAAATATTAATTATAATGAAAGTTGAATAATAATTATTATATCATTTTTTCTTATATGACCGAAGACGTGAAAATGACCGATAATTCGTAACTTACTCTCGAATATATCACCCACATCGTCTAATTTATCGAATGTAATAATTCTATAATTTATTTAACTGATGAAATGGTCAATGTAGATAATGACTCAATGGCGTCTGTATACCTTATCACTCTCTCTGCATTACATCACCCTCTTGCTATGTCTATCACCCTCTATACACATCACCCTCTCAGAATAAACATTCAACTTATCACCCTCACCCAATGGAAAGGCTGTAATGTACCTACGTCACTAAACTACCCTTCTTCCTGCCTTGTGATTGGTCCACCTCTGTCATACCTGTTCTCTGATTGGCTGAGAGGATTGCTAGGGTTCTCCCCTCTAATTTGCGTAATTTTATCGTACATCTGAGGGTTGGTACGGACACTTCCCCTCAGTTATTGTCCGGTGTGGTGACAGAGCGCATGCGTGGGGCGCTCCCTTCTCCTTACGGCGCGGTTTGAATCTTTAACCTTATTCCAACCGTCACAAATGTGCTAATTTTAGTTTATTAATATTTATAAATTATAATCACCATTTCAGTTGACTTCCCTCGGAAGTAATCCATCGAATGAATTAGATTAACAAGAGATATAAATATGTTTTATATTTTTATTAGGTTTAATTCCCTAGACCTTATCATGAGCACGATTCCACTATCCTTTTTATTCCTATCTTTTTATCTCTATCCTTTTTATTCCTATCTTTTTATTCCTATCTTTTTTATGCACTCTTAATCAATGGAGAGAATTAATTAGAATTACTCGTTAAAAATTATACTCATTATTTTAAGTAACGTATCGAATTAATTCAATTTTCCTTCTCTTCAGTTAAAATAATTGCATTTAAACTCCTTCACTATGAGTTTAATAAATAAACTGTAAAATATGAATTGATTTATAAATGTTATTGGTTTTCGTATCTAATTTCTCCTCTACGCTTTAAAATAACATGCATTTATAGTCAGTTATATGAGATTGCGTAATGAAGAACTCTAAGAAATCTGTCATGTTGACTTACAGTTTTGTCCTATAAAATCTCAGTGTTAAAACCTATAATTTCTCAGTTCTTTTATCCTATAATTTCTCAGTACTTCTGTTCAATAATTTCTCAGTGTTTTTATCCAATAATTTTTCATTTTTAATCCTATAATTTTTCACTGCTTTTGTCCTATAATTTCTCAGTGTTTTCATCCTATAATTTCTCACGTTGACTCTATAGTTTATCCTATAATTTCTCGTTGCAATCCTATAACCTATAACAAGAGACACAAAGTAATCAGTGACGTCATTTCCACTCCAATGTGGGGCAAGTCTTTTTTATGTACAGCTGTTAATTAGTGTGTAACTTTATCCCATTGAGCGTATTTGAAGCAATATCTTTACTAAGAAACATGTATGTACAGTTATTAAACGTTCAAACTGTATTTGAAGCAATATCTTTACTAATAAACATGTATGTACAGTTATTAAACGTTCAAACTGTATTTGAAGCAATATCTTTATTAATGAACATATACAATTATTAAACGTTCGAAATTTATTGGAAGTAATATCTTTATTAATAAACATATACAGTTATTAAACGTTCAAATTGTATTTGAAGCAATATCTTTATTAATAAACATATACAGTTATTAAACGTTCAAACTGTATTTGAAGCAATATCTTTACTAATAAACATATACAGTTATTAAACGTTCAAAATGTATTTGAAGCAATATCTTTACTAATAAACATATACAATTATTAAACGTTCAAACTGTATTGGAAGTAATATCTTTATTAATAAACATATACAGTTATTAAACGTTCAAATTGTATTTCAACACATCCCATAATTCATAACGTAATTTTTTGTTTATTTTTTATTGAAATTACCTGAATTAATTTTTTTATATTGTAACAAGAAATGAATGATTTAAATTTCTTCAAACAAAATGTATAATTCCTCTAACTGTACCAGTTTATAGTTTTTATTTTATTTTTAAATTTATTTTTAAATCTTGCTTCTGGTTTCCATCCAACTTCCAAATTATATATTTTTTTATTTAAATCTAGTGTCGTCTATGAATATTAAACCAAATAATCTAACTCTTCATTTTTCATCCAGAATCTTTGTAAAAACAAATGCTTGTAATTAATGAAAGCAACTATAGTGAAACCTTTGTTATTTAATGTACTAGCAACTTCTAATGTACAGAATAAATATAGTCACATATATTGCAGCTAAAAAAACCCATGGTTATTTCACTAATAGTACTTACTTCTATGCCTAATTTACTGAAGGATAATATAATAAAGTCAATATTTAGTCAATTCTCTTATATTTTATGTAAAAAGAAGTCAAGAAATTATGTGCGGTAGTTATTTTCGACTCGTATAGTTTTTCTATTAGAATTCTTAAATATAAATTCGAAATCATTGAAAATGAAAGAAAGAAAATTATTATCTGGAACAATGTTAATATGTATTGATTCATTTTTCTCGAATTTCCTGAAATAAAATTATCGGATAAACTCTAAATATTCAATCGCTGTTTTTTCCATTCTGTTAAAAATTCTGTTAAAAAAATGCATTAATTAAAGTGTAATTGGAAGAATAATGATTCATTGATCTCAAATTTCTCTTAAAAAGTTATCATGTTCTAAATATTTATCTTCATAATAATTGGAATAGTTCACAAACATAATATTGATTGCAAACAGACCAAAGTACGGCAAAAATGTGTTTAAGTTGAAACTCTTTTATCTAAACAATTTGGTTTACGGTAGTAGAACGTGTTTTAAAATGTTCAAACAATTTTACTACTAAAAGCTGAATTTATTTCCATCGTTAGATGAAATCTCGAAAACTGCTCCAAACAATTTATCCGAATGATAGAAAGGGAAACATTTTTATGTTTCCGAAGGAAAATAAATATTGAAACTGATGTAATAGTTGTATAATAAATATTTGATTCAAAGATTCTTGTAATTATCATTATCTTCATATCCAGGTTTAGTTTTTTTTATTTCATTTTGCAAGACAATTCGAATTGACGGTGAATGTTAATACGAAATATTCAGTTCAGTACATCATGGATAAAAATTCCCAAAGGAAATCATCTTCGCCCAAAGAAGCGTTAGCCAAAGAATTGAAATATGTTCTCAATAAATATATCCTGAAGAAGGACTCGCATAGAGACAATGATGAGAGCGCGAGCAAAAACAGAACAGTGCCATGGATTTTTTACGTTCCCTTGGAAGAGGAAGATTACATGGAACATAAAAGCATCTCCAATGATCTAAAGGCAAAGAAAAGGTCTAATGCTGCGACTTCCAATTCTAGTCTCACTCTGAATAAATGTGCCGGAATACCCTCGAAATCAGTTGCTCCGGATGCGGAGAACTGTAAAAAGAAACCGCCCGTACCTCCTAAACCTAAAAAGTCAGGAAGTCAGAATAAAAATCTTGTGAATAAAAATGAAGTAAATCAGAGTACATGTTTCGAAGAGAGTTTCGAGAAATCCATTGACGAATTGTTCTCTCAGAATTGTTATGACTCTACGAATCGGGATTACGCTGATATTGATAAATCATCTTTAACTGATGCGTCCGATGCAGGAAGTTTGGACACATTACCTCTTCCTACCCATCAATCAACTCCCAATTATAATGATAATAACTTATCTTCATTCAAAACTAATGATGAAAAGGTTTTATTTCCCGAAGAAACTCTTGTAAAAATACTCCCCAATGAATTTGATTCTATTGGTCATCCCTCGATAGCTAAATTTCTTAATGAAGATACAACTTCGTTATCGAATGCGTGTGAAGACCTTTACCATGCAAAGTTGGTGGAAACGTCCGACCCTCCACCTGATCCACCACTTCTACCGATTCCTCCCCCGCCTACTTTCCCTCCACCCAAAGAATTGGATCGAGAAATGTTGCTCACGAAGAAAATGAGTAATGATGTTTCTAAAGATCAATTCAAAATTACTAACAAGAATGATGAAATAGATTCGACACCGACTGATTTTGACAGAATTGATAAACAAATGTCCGACATTGAATCAATGTTGAATTCGAAATTTAAAAGTTCAATTGATGTTCGAACGAATGTTGGTCCGCCTGTTCCTCTAAAGAGAAACATCAATCGATCCCGTTCTCAACCATACCTCCCTCAACCGGACCTAATACCGAAATTCCTTAATTCTGATGCAAATGAAAACAATTTCACAATTCCTCAGTCTTTTGTTCAAAAATCTTCTACCTCTTTCATCAATTTTGACAGAATATCAAACATGAACGAACCTGTCAATAGTGAGGAGACTGAGAAAATGAACTCAATTGGAAAGAAAGCAAACTCATTTTTTTCAAATAAAGACTCGGAAAATCAAGTCACACATAATGATAAAATAATTAATTCTTCAATAAATTCATCTACTGACGATCGGAATGCAAATTTGAAGATATTCAAAACTGAAGATGTGTCAAAACTCAATTCTTCAGCTTTGAATTCTAAATCAATGACCACTCTGAACAGTATATCAAGCTCCTCTAACATGATAGCGCTTGCTACAAAATCACTTCTAAATATTATGCAAGAAGATAATAACACACCACCCTTGGTTAACTTGCAATCTCTAAAAATTGACGGAAAATATTTTAAACCTGCAAGCGAACCAGAACATAATTCAAATCCCCTTTCTGAACTCTACGATTCATTCACTGAAATTCCTGATGTGAAATTTAACTTTGTTCCAAGTCTTAGAAGACCTTCGAGACAGAACCGTTTGTTTCCTTCCAAGACGATGGGCAGGAGCTTCAATTCCAGACGAAAACACTCCCTACCTCTGGTTAATGAAATGGATACATCATTGTCTCTTTGCAGAATTGATGAAGATTTGCCTCTAAATGAAAGTAACTATACATTGCAAAAGAGCTACTCTTCCTCTTTCATTCAGAACAAACTTGAGCATGACCGTATCCATGCAGTCCCTCCAAAAAATATCCCTACTCCTGCTAAGTTACCTGCTTTTGGTAAATCAGAATCTAAACTGAATACCCCATCTCCTAAACAAACCCCCATATCATCTGCATCATTGAAGCCATTAACAAGATCAACATCCTTCCATGACTTCCAGCCTGATTCCTACCTGTCGAAACATCCCTCCATGGAAAATATCATACGTCAGTCCATTTGCCAATTCAGTGATTCAAATGAAGTGCCTTTTCCCAGAACCAACTCGCAATATCAAGTACCATCTATTTATTCTAGTTTGGAATCTATGAACTCTCTTAGTGTTTTCCCAAAGTATTTTGATACAAATTCACCTAGGGATGAGGACCAACAGTCTTTGGATGACTTGCTGAGCATCTGCATGGATGATTCTGATGTTGACTCTGTTTTCGAGAAGCCATCAAGTTCGGAAAATATATTACAAGCTTCAGAATATGACTACACTGCTTCGAATCCAAAACAATCTTCTCAACTACAACAAAAACCTGAAGTAACATATGACCGGAATAGATTCATGTCAGAAGGAAACGTAGCTGTTAACTACGAAACTGAAGACCTTGAGAACTACATCAACAACATGAAGAAAACTATAACTTTCAAGGATGCTCCATCCACACTTCCAACATCAACAAAATTTACTTCTGTTCCTAATTTATCAAGCCAGCCTTCCAAATCATCTTTGAAGAAGAAAGATAAAATCCCTACCATCGACTCCAAGTTGAGAGAAATTCCAGTCATCCCAATTATCGATGATGATGTCACAGCACATTCTGGTTATCCTTTCCCCAAAGCAGCCGTGGTTGGTCGAATAAATTCAGTCAGAGACCTCGTCAGTTCACTTAGTGTTGAAAACGAACCTATTTACTCTTACGATAATGAAAGAGTGACTCCATATCTTGTGAGATCACAAAGTGTATCAGTGATTGATGAAAAGTCTGCCTCTAAACATGTTGATTCAGATATCAAGGTAAGTGCAACTGATTTTGAAGCTATCTTCTTCCAGTTCTTTAATATCCCTCATCTTATCTTCAATATTTACCCCCTCAAAATCTTGATGCATTTTTTTCTGTTCTTTATACAATTGTGACTATTATGTGCCTCTGAAGCGTCTCAAAGTAATATAAAGCCTAATTTTTACAATTATTTCCATAGAAGAATTGAAGGATATTTGTGATAGTTAAATTCTGATTTCACTTGAAGATCATTCATAAATCAAAATACAGTCCAATTCAATGATAAAATGTTCACAAATTCTGTATATTCATACAGTTGGGTAAACAATAATTATAAAAATTTCTGCTTGTATTCTGATTTAGTTACATCAGTGGTTCATTATCCCAATCAGTCTCATTCTGTTTATATACGTAATGCTGTCATAATTACTGTTTTGACTGGAATTCAAAAGATTATGTCTACTTATTGTATGCGAAATTCATTCAGTGTGTAAATAACATTTTCATCAAGTTAATGATTGCTGTGTTTTGTTTGGAAAGGCATTGTAATAATTGTGTTTTGATAAACAGAAATAGGCAGACATATTACGTCTGAACCTAGTTTGAAATTAACGTCCATATCTTTTAAGCACTTGGTAATTATAACTTTAGCTTTGTTAATGACTTCAATCAAGCTTTTGCAGTAAATCTTGTGATCTCATGGCTCTACTCCCTTGCTCACTGATAGATAGCGATTATCTCAAATATCCCGATCTATTTGCTTGTCACCGTCCTTATTTACTTTGATTTACTCTCTCAATCTTCCAGGGATAACAGACCTTAAGCTTGCTAGGTACTGCCCGTTATAAAAAGGAACAGATTTCTAGGTACTAACCGTTATTTAAAAATACAGCTTGCTAGGTACTGCCCGTTATAAAAAGGAACAGATTTCTAGGTACTATCCGTTATTTAAAAATACAGCTTGCTAGGTACTGCCTGTTATAAAAAGGAACAGATTTCTAGGTACTACCCGTTATAAAAAAAAGACCTAGATGAAGGTACTAACCGTTAAAGAATTGAAAAAACGTTAATTTTCTTACGTACTACCCGTTATAAAAATGAAAAAACAACAGTTTTCTAGGTACTACCCCATTAATGAAATAAAAATACGATAGGTTTACAATCTAAGTTTTATACACTTAACGTATAAAAATACGGTAAATGTAACAGACTTCTTGGTTTCCAAGTACAACCCGTTAATGAAATATATAGCTTGCTAAGTACAAATGGTTAAAGAAATACCTCATTGTTTTATGTTTTTATATCTTTCATTATATTTAACTGCATATATCATACCAAGCAATCGCTTTTCATATTGATCTGCCAAATGCTTCTGAAAAACATTTAGGATCAACTGCCTAGAAATCGGATCCTCTGAAGCGATTCTAATGAAGCTATTTAAGGAACTGCAGCGTGGGAAACCTTTGGGAAACTGTAATAGCTTTCCTTGAGTTGTATATTATTAGGATTGTGACAATATGCACTTGAAATTATAGATCTTAATAATATCATAGATGAAACGAAATGAAACGGTATCGAATTCTATATACCGTTGGTTTAGAACGATTCAATGGTCTTTAATTCAATACGTCTATAATATTTTTAGGATCTATGATTTTAAACGCATATTGTCACAACTCTAGTTATTATGTAATGCAATTAGATGTATGAATTTAGACAATGGATTTAGTCCTGCGATATTAAGGAAATTTCCAAGGAATAAATCCTTTTTGCCAAGGTTTTATCTGATCAATATTGAAGTGAAGAACTAATTAATTTTTAGAGATAGTTGAGTATCCGAAATCCAATAATTATTATTGATAAACCTTGTCGTCTATTGAGTTTAAGAAAGTTCCTACTTTAACATGTTTCTAGACTGTGTAAAACTTAGTGTTTTCTCTCTACTCACCTGTTTATTATACCTGTGTTTGAAACATAAACACACCTATACTCTCACCTGTCTTACAACACTCTCACTTTGCCACACCTACTTTAGGTGTAAGTTATTTTCTTCTCTTATGTGGGGAATATCATTCTAAAGTACCGTAATTTAAGGGAAATCACTAGTAAGTAGGGTTATGACAATATGATTTTGAAATCATAGATATTAAGAATATCATAGACGCAATGAAATGGTATCGAATACTGTATACCGCTGGTTTAGAACCATTCAATACCGTTTAATTCTCTCCGTCTATAATATTTTTGGGATCTATGATTTTGAAATCATATTGTCACAACCATAAACTAGTTATCAGCATGTGAACAATGCTCTGAAAAGAAATGAAAAATGTTCATAATACATATATATATTAGGGTGGGCCAAAAAATAGGTGTTCCGGGCAAACTTCAGAATCTTCATATGGAATAGTTATAATAAGTTGATACGTTATTAAAGAACATTGCATGCCAATTTCCAGGCCATTTGTGGATATTTTTGAGTTGCCCCAAAACATTTGAAATTTTGTACAAAGTGATATTTTCCCATTAATTTTGAAATATTCGATTTTATTTTTTTTCTGTGGAATAGGTAAAAATTAGTTGGCACGTTATGAAAAAACACAACTTGCAAAACTGCATATTAATATTTGATACTTTTGAGTTGCCCCGAGTACTTTTTTGTAAAATATATTAGTATTACAATATTTCTCTTAAAATTTGGCTTCTAGAACAATCATGCTGTTATTGTGATAAGATAGAAGTAATTTAATTCTCAAAATGACTTTGTGAATTGTATTGATTTCATTTTATAAAAGCATTCATCAATATTTTCGTATTGCAAAAATTTCGAATTTACTCGGATTTCAGCAATTGGATAATAATTCATGCAATTCACTTTGTCAACTTTTTTGAGTCACCAAATGTCCCAATTATTTAAATGTTGGTTTATCAATCAATAATTAATATTTTTGCTCAATATCTAGTATATAAATTTCCTTATTATGTTCTTCATTGAGCACCAGACCTCCTTAAGTGTGAAGCACTACACTGACTACAGTCTCCAGCGGTGCCTAAATTCGAACAATTTGGAGGGGTGGGGGCAACTGTAAGCATTGTCGTACCTGTCTGATTTTCCGGCACAAACACCAAAATAAGCTCTTCTCAAGCTATCTTCCTATTCTAAATGATAATAAATCAGAGTTTCTGAGTTTTTTGCCAAAATGTAGTAAAAATCACCAAAAATGTTACGTTTCTGATATTTGAATCGCTTGGGGGCAACTGTTAATCATGTCAGAATTCACTCAAATTTCAAATTTATTAGTCATATCAACTTTATATCACTATTCCATAAGTAATTTCCAAAATGTTATTTTTTGGCCCACCCTAATATATATTTTATCAAAAATAATTTTATTATACTATATATATATATTACTTTAAATATGATATTTCAAATGACGTCAAATAACATCTTTCAATAAATTCAACTAACTTGCTAGGTTTATATTATGAAGTCACTTTTTACACTTGCCTAATTTTTTGTTTTCTAGTTACATTTGGATAATTCAAAATTATCGGTAAATCCGACCCTTTAAAACGCATTAATATTTATAGGTACTATTTTCTACGTAATAATAGAACTTTTCTGTAGTGGTGTATTTCCTTAGCAATTTTTCAGTACCAAATAAAGGGGTGCTTGTTTGTATACAAGATTTCTCCCTCTCTGTACGCACTCTAGCAGTAAATTAGCAAAATAAGAGAAATTATTATTTTATGAGATTAGCAGAGGCTCGCACTGTGGTCTACTTAACCGCTTGCAAATAATTAAATGTAAGGTTAGAATTCAAATTAGAGAGTTTAAATAGACCCCGAAAGTTTAGTGAATTTCAAAAAGTATTCGATACGAATTATCGGTCAGTTTCACATCTTCGGTCATATAAGTAAAAATTGATATAATTATTATTTTATTTTAATTGGTATCCATGATACCTGCAGGTATCATGGATACAATACAAATTTAAAATTGAATATTATTTTGTTTTTTCTTATATGACCGAAGATGTAAAACTGACCGATAATTCGTATCTTACCCCTTAACCATTTATATTCGATTATATGTTGTATTTATTCACAATAGATATCTATTTATTTCACTTCGATTGCCATGATTTTGAGGATATAGTTTTAGATGAGAGTCAGTTAGTCATTTGGCAGATGATGACTGGCTAATTGGCTCCAGAGAGCAATTGGCCATTTCCATCACACTCTAGATTGCAATGAGTTGTGATGAGTGAAGTAATGAGATGGGAATATCCCGGGGATATGATGAGAACTACTAGGGAATACTGGGGGAATATGATGGGAACTACTAGGGAATACTGAGGGGATATGATGGGAACTACTAGGGAATATGATGGGGACTACTTTGGAATGTTGCGGCTATATTATGATTTGAACGACTGAAGAATGTTGATGGGATATGATTAATGTAAGAGGAATGTTAATGGCTCTATTACATTATACACTAGCTTCTCAATGAATATCATTCATAAGAATAAGTCAAGCAGGTAAGAATATTCTTCATACGATGTATGAAGAATATTCTAGAAACTTCTAAAGAATAGTCGATGGATGGGGACATAGTTGAAACTTTATATAAATTTTCCAAGGGAACATTGTCGAAACTTCTAAAAGGAAAAAAGGAAATTTGTCGAGACTTGAAAGTATATAAATATATATAAAGTTCAGTCAGCAAGTTTTAAGTTTTTTTAATATTGATCCTATTTTGGTAAAGAAATGAACGTTTATGTAGTAACATTCATTTGAATTATAATTTCATTGAAGAGTAATGCACTAAATTATGAATTCAGGAAATTATATTCCCTGTGCTCTTCTAATTAAGGCAGTCTAAAGTTCCTTTTTTTAGAGATTCCTTTCAGGCTGTTCCTATAGACTGCACTGAACATCCAATTTGAAACAATGTAACGCTTTCACAAATTCCACCCGCGCCCTCTAATTGAATTGGTCGTCCTGGTTAATAATTAGGTGAATCACAAGTTGTAGTTTCTTATCAAATGAATAACTAAGCCGCAATGTATATAAATAATCTAACATCAATGGGACCGTTGTAGTTGGTTACTAATGTACCTAAGAAGTGTACGTACGCTACAAGGCTGCGTCCTAAAGCTGTGTCCTAAGACTATCATCTAGCTGTGACTCTAATCGGATATTAGGTGTAGCAAGTACACCGACATAAAATGTACTGAGAAGCTTATTAAGTATATCTCTGAATGTCAGCTTGCAGGATTACACTATTTAATATTACAAAAAGAGATTTTGTGAGAATATTCCATGGGAAATTAACTAGGGATACCATCGGAACTTTTTTGGAGGGTTAAAATGTAAAAAAGTAATTAGATATTTAGATATGTATATAAGTAAATTATTAGATTTACTACCTGCTCTTTCGCTGTTATCCAAAATTATATATTAAGTAATATTAACCAAAACTAGACTACGTTATACAAAATTCCTCTTAAATACTATATTGAACTGCATATGAATGCATGTAGCATATACTTTATCCCACACTATTGATCAATGTTAGTCATCGGTGCAGATAGCTCACTAACACTATTATGAAGTTTACCCTGTTGAAATCTGTCGACTATTCTTCATTTCATACAATATTCCATCCACAGCTCAATAGTCGAAGGGACTGAGCAATCTCTCGGCTTCATATGCTAATGTTCGAAATCTATAGCATATAAAGGTGCCGACTGCACTGTATTATGGCTTGATGGAATTAGAATATGCAGATGAGGTTCTGATTTATGCAAGTAAATCTCTCGATTCACAGACTTATAATAATTGGTTGGAGTTATAATTATCGTCATGCGTTTCATACTCACAAAGAAGTACGAGAAGAATTTTGATATTTGACTTGGATGTTTTTTTTTTTTTGGAGGGGAGTTGGAGGGATTTGAGGAACATAGAGAGACAGACTAGAAGAAAAGACGGAGGTGACAAATAGCAAGAAAAAGAACGATGTAGTCCAGCTCAAAATATTTTTTTACGTTACTGACATTATAAACTACTACCAACTGAACTTGTTACCTACATACCTAATTATGTTTCTCTTATTTCAAGCAAGGTGGCAATCCATCCACCTCTTCACAGTCCGTTAAACACAACTAATCTAAACTTTAAAGTGGATCTGTAGATCTGAAAATGGTTCTAGAGAACCTCTCGTTGCAGAAAGGTGTTGATTGTTTGGTGGTATACTGTAAACCACATACTGCATAATAATGCATTCCTATATTTTCATGTATAAACTGTATTAAAAAGTATATCTGCTGAAACTTGAATAAAAGGTATATAACATTAACGATAAATTATTACTAGGTATACAGTGCTAAAGAACTTAATATCCAGAATCACATGGGCCATATATGAAGGAACCATTGATTCGGTATAGTCTAGCCATTCAAATTCATGCAGTTTCAAAAATTTTGGGTACAATTTGACTATATCGAAAACAATTACGAACGAAAAAAATTCATTGGTATTCTAGAAAAACTTATTGAATTTATTTTTAAAATTGTCACATCTTACTGCCAATGATAGTCCAGCAGATGTGAGGACTAGAAAAGTACACTTCAATATATATACCTTATTTCTTCACAGTGGCTATTTTGTGGCTATCTTCTACCATGTACTTATTCCATCTTCCAATTATGCTGATTACTAAGTCAATAAAGAAACAAACGTACACATGTTAAAGTCCATCCTCTAGTATGACTCAGTGTGTTTCATCAGAGTGAAGTGGTAAGACTTATAACAAGTGAGCAGATTAGTAACTCATATTCTGATGTCATATTCAACTAATTAGGTAAGTTGCGTATTATCGTACTGTTATGTATCACCGTAGACAACATTTACGGGTGAATTTGTTAGAAAACTGTTGTTCTTTAATAAGATAAGTGCTAGAACGATTAAAGTAAACACCCACTGTGACACGTTCTACCAAACTGTCAGTGTATATGTATATTATATATATATATATATATGTACATATATATTGTAGTAAATTTTTAACGGTTGGAGTGATATAACTTGCGATAGTATGCTAATATATTGCTTTTTAGGGTAAGTTACGAATTATCGGTCACTTTCACATCTTCGGTCATATAAGAAAAAACTATATAATAAAAAGAAAATTAATTTATTATTATATCGTCTTTTCTTATATGACCGAAGATATAAAAGTGACCGATAATTCGAAACTTACCTTAAATAATATTTCAAATATAGAAATTCCTTAGTTCAATATGTATGCAAAAATAGAAGATTTTATCTCTGGAAGTTTAATAATTTAATATTGATAACATTCTGATTTGACTTATATTGACAGATAGTATATTAATAATAAAATTATATATTAATAATAAAATCATATATTAATTATTATTTCTCTCACAGGCTGTTTTATGTGTGCCTTTATTTTATTATTTCCATTATTCAAAGTTAATGAAAAGAAGGCCTTGTGTTTAAATAAATTACTTTATATTATTTATTAAGCCATATTCATAACACTAAAGAATACACCAATAGTTAGTACAGTGGTATATAACAAAGGTATTTTTAATTACCTATAGAATAATAAGCTATCATGTTTTGCCTGTATATGGCAGGGAAGTGTTGTGAATTCATATATCTATTATTAGCCTTATAACCTTTAACGAAGTCAATTGGAGTGTGTTTTTGTAATGCTTTTGTTGCGTATCCCCATGTTATGACTGTATTTACTGACACTGTGTCATAGGGCAGTTATACTGTGTCACTTAGTTCAGTTATACTGAGTCACTTAGTTCAGTTATACTGTGTCAGTATTTTCAGTTATACTGTGACAGTATTTTCAGTTATACTGTGTCAGTATTTTCAGTTATACTGTGTCACTATTTGCATTTAATGTTAAAATACATCGTTTTCTAATATGACGAAAAATGTGAACTGTCCGATAACTCAGTACTTACCCTCTAATCCTACTTATATATTGAATAAAAACACATAGACATTACATGCTTACTTATTCATTTCGTTTAAATAATAATTCATTCAAATACATTTCAAATATTCTGTACAAATAATTTCAAATATTCTGTACAAATAATTTCAAATATTCTGTACAAATAATTTCAAATATTCTGTACAAATAATTTCAAATATTCTGTGCAAATAATTTCAAATATTCTGTACAAATAATTTCAAATATTCTGTACAAATAATTTCAAATATTCTGTGCAAATAATTTCAAATATTCTGTGCAAATAATTTCAAATATTCTCTTCCTCACATTTTTGCAATGCATAGCGACTAAAATACAGTATTAGCAGAATTGCAAAATATTTCCTTGCTCAGCATTTCTTTCCTGTACCTTTCAAAATGTATTTACTATGTATTTGAAATAGAAATATAGTACATAATCTATAGATTATTTAAGAAAAGGAATTCGTTAGATAATTTAATAAGGTATTTATACTTTAAATGTGTAGGGTAAGTTACGAATTATCGGTGAGTTTCACATCTTCGGTCATATAAGAAAAAACGATATAGTAATAATTATTTCACTTTGATTGATTATTATTATATTGTTTTTTCTTCTATGACCGAAGATGTGGAACTGACCGATAATTCGGAGCTATTACCCTACCACGTAGTGTTTTTTATGATGGAAATCAGAGGTTCGATTCCTTTTAGAAGGAATTAAATTCTTTACCCTTTAATATGTTATTAGCTGACCAAGTTCAGCTCTATAGGTAGGGTATGATTGCTGTTGGGATCATTTCACGTATAACTTCATCAGTACTTCTCCGATTTACTTCATTCTAGTTTTAGATAGAAGAGCATTTTTTTTTATTATTTACTTCAAAAATTGACTTTTAGTGATCTGGTTGTTAGAATTTTTAATTATTTCAAATATAATACACCCATGTTTTAATTTCCAGATCCTCCATAATTAATATACTCGGACACTCTCCGTTCTCGAAAAGTGCGTGTTTGCATAGGTAATGAACCAGTCTTGTTTTTACAAATTCTAGATTGTTATGGCCTTTTTGCCCCCACTTTTCGAGTACGGCAGAGAGGGTACATTAAAATGTTTATAGTTAGTATTTACTTCAGTCACAATTAAAGTTTTTAAGATAATTCTATCCGTATTTACAGAACTTTAATTGGTACAGTACTCTATGTCTATAATTAAGTCATTGCGGTACCTATGCAATGGATGAACACTTGTTCAACATTACTATGTGTGTGCATAGCTATGCAATTTACTATGTGTATAGGCATAGTATGTAACTTTACCTACATAAGATTTCGGGATCAACCCAGGAGGAGTATTTATAATTCGGCAGATCGTTTATTATTGTCCATCACGATAAATAGTGCTAGTATTTATCGTGATATCAAAATTGAGACACTCTCGTCAAGATTTTGTTCATTGTGTATGTGTCCGACGAAAGAACATAGTCTATAAATGTATTGAATTTCTAATACATTATGATTGGATTTTGTCTCACAATTGATTGATAATATTTGTATCGACGATTATATAATCACCGATTGAAAACTGACGATAAGTGATTATAATTTACTGACTTGAAATAACATATAAAATTTCATTTTAATACTCTTTTGTTATGATAAATTAAGGTAAATTTCGAATTATCAATCAGTTCCACATCTTCCACAAAACGATATATTGATAATTAAAATTCGTACTATATTTTTTTATTTTTATTTTTTATTTTTTTTAATTTGCATCCATGATACCTGCAACTCTCATGGATGCAAATTAAAATAAAGAATAGATAATAACTATTTTATCGTTTTTTCATATATGACTGAAGATGTGAAAGTGACCGATAATTCGTAACTAACCCTAGTACAATACAAAAATGAATTAAAATTACATTCTTGTTTAATTATCTACTACTGGATAATGGTATCGAAATCTTATTCCATGATAGTACAAAGTAACTCTTATTGTGTCAGGATATAAGCGTTACTGAGCATTTATTTATAGTATTTATTGTAGCCTTTTATTACTATTAGATTATTTATTAGATTGACATTATGGGAGTTAATTATAATAGCATTTTCTTTGTTTTATGTAGTTTTATTTAGTTAGTGATTATCAGAAGATAATCTGATGAAGTGTTATCGCATGAATATCATAGTCTAAAATGAAGAGTAATTTTCATTATAATATTTAATTAACGAGGGACAATCTACCATCAAAATATCAATAAATTCTATTAGTCAACCATAAAAGATGAATGGATTTACGACCCTATATAATTACTTTTCCCAGGCAATAATGATTATTGGTACAATATTGTAACAACATGTCATGTTGCAATGAATACAACATGTCATGTTGCAATGAGTACAACATGTCATGTTGCAATGAATACAACATGTCATGTTGCAATGAGTACAACATGTCATGTTGCAATGAATACAACATGTCATGTTGCAATGAATACAGCATGTCATGTTGCAATGAATACAACATGTCATGTTGCAATGAATACAACATTGCCAATAGTGTTTCAACATTGCCAATATTGTTACAACATTGCCAATATTGTTACAACATTGGCATTAACATTATTGTTACAACATTGCCAATAGTGTTACAACATTGCCAATATTGTTACAACATTGCCAATATTGTTACAACATTGCCAATAGTGTTACAACATTGCCAATAATGTTACAACATTGCCAATATTGTTACAACATTGCCAATAGTGTTTCAACATTGCCAATAGTGTTTCAACATTGCCAATATTGTTACAACATTGCCAATATTGTTACAACATTGGCATTGCCAATATTGTTACAACATTGGCATTAACATTATTGTTACAACATTGCCAATAGTGTTACAACATTGCCAATATTGTTACAACATTGCCAATATTGTTACAACATTGGCATTAACATTATTGTTACAACATTGCCAATAGTGTTACAACATTGCCAATATTGTTACAACATTGCCAATATTGTTACAACATTGCCAATAGTGTTACAACATTGCCAATAATGTTACAACATTGCCAATATTGTTACAACATTGCCAATAGTGTTTCAACATTGCCAATAGTGTTTCAACATTGCCAATATTGTTACAACATTGCCAATATTGTTACAACATTGGCATTGCCAATATTGTTACAACATTGGCATTAACATTATTGTTACAACATTGCCAATAGTGTTACAACATTGCCAATATTGTTACAACATTGCCAATATTGTTACAACATTGGCATTAACATTATTGTTACAACATTGCCAATAGTGTTACAACATTGCCAATATTGTTACAACATTGCCAATATTGTTACAACATTGCCAATAGTGTTACAACATTGCCAATAATGTTACAACATTGCCAATATTGTTACAACATTGCCAATAGTGTTTCAACATTGCCAATAGTGTTTCAACATTGCCAATATTGTTACAACATTGCCAATATTGTTACAACATTGCCAATATTGTTACAACATTGGCATTAACATTATTGTTACAACATTGCCAATAGTGTTACAACATTGCCAATATTGTTACAACATTGCCAATAGTGTTTCAACATTGCCAATAGTGTTTCAACATTGCCAATATTGTTACAACATTGGCATTAACATTATTGTTACAACATTGCCAATAGTGTTACAACATTGCCAATATTGTTACAACATTGCCAATATTGTTACAACATTGGCATTAACATTATTGTTACAACATTGCCAATAGTGTTACAACATTGCCAATATTGTTACAACATTGCCAATATTGTTACAACATTGCCAATAGTGTTACAACATTGCCAATAATGTTACAACATTGCCAATATTGTTACAACATTGCCAATAGTGTTTCAACATTGCCAATAGTGTTTCAACATTGCCAATATTGTTACAACATTGCCAATATTGTTACAACATTGGCATTGCCAATATTGTTACAACATTGGCATTAACATTATTGTTACAACATTGCCAATAGTGTTACAACATTGCCAATATTGTTACAACATTGCCAATATTGTTACAACATTGCCAATATTGTTACAATATTGCCAATAGTGTTACAACATTGCCAATATTGTTACAACATTGCCAATATTGTTACAACATTGCCAATATTGTTACAACATTGCCAATATTGTTACAACATTGCCAATATTGTTACAACATTGCCAATATTGTTACAACATTGCCAATATTGTTACAACATTGCCAATATTGTTACAACATTGCCAATATTGTTACAACATTGGCATTAACATTATTGTTACAACATTGCCAATATTGTTACAACATTGCCAATATTGTTACAACATTGGCATTTCCAATATTGTTACAACATTGGCATTAACATTATTGTTACAACATTGCCAATATTGTTACAACATTGCCAATATTGTTACAACATTGCCAATATTGTTACAATATTGCCAATAGTGTTACAACATTGCCAATATTGTTACAACATTGCCAATATTGTTACAACATTGCCAATATTGTTACAACATTGCCAATATTGTTACAACATTGCCAATATTGTTACAACATTGCCAATATTGTTACAACATTGCCAATATTGTTACAACATTGCCAATATTGTTACAACATTGCCAATATTGTTACAACATTGCCAATATTGTTACAACATTGCCAATATTGTTACAACATTGCCAATATTGTTACAACATTGCCAATATTGTTACCACATTGCCAATATTGTTACAACATTGCCAATATTGTTACAACATTGCCAATATTGTTACAACATTGCCAATACTGTTACAACATTGCCAATATTGTTACAACATTGCCAATATTGTTACAACATTGCCAATATTGTTACAACATTGCCAATATTGTTACAACATTGCCAATATTGTTACAACATTGGCATTGCCAATATTGTTACAACATTGGCATTAACATTATTGTTACAACATTGCCAATATTGTTACAACATTGCCAATATTGTTACAACATTGCCAATATTGTTACAACATTGCCAATAGTGTTACAACATTGCCAATAATGTTACAACATTGCCAATATTGTTACAACATTGCCAATAGTGTTTCAACATTGCCAATAGTGTTTCAACATTGCCAATATTGTTACAACATTGGCATTGCCAATATTGTTACAACATTGGCATTAACATTATTGTTACAACATTGCCAATAGTGTTACAACATTGCCAATATTGTTACAACATTGCCAATATTGTTACAACATTGGCATTAACATTATTGTTACAACATTGCCAATATTGTTACAACATTGCCAATATTGTTAAAAACGCCCCTCTCCCACAACAACAACAACAACAACAACAACAATGACTGTTTTCCCAAAAGGTGTTAGAGTAATGACACCAGTCCTATCACTCCAAAAACTTCCACACCAACTTTGAGCAAAACAAGAAGAAGCACCAAATAATTTAGCTAAAAGCCAAGTTTACTCCTCAATGGATTGCTTGAAGGAGATGGCAATGTGGCACCAGATGGCACTGGATGGCAATGTGGCACTAGATGGCAATGTGGCACTAGATGACACTGTGGCACTAAATGGCACAGTGGCACTAGATGACACTGTGGCACTAGATGGCACTGTGGCACTAGATGGCACTGTGGCACTAGATGGCACTGTGGCACTAGATGGCACTGTGGCACTAGATGGCACTGTGGCACTAGATGGCACTGTGGCACTAGATGGCACTGTGGCACTAGATGGCACTGTGGCACTAGATGACACTGGATGGCACTGTGGAACTAGATGGAACTAGATATGGCAATGTGGCACTAGATGGCACTGTGGCACTAGATGGAACTAGATATGGCACCCTTCCACTGCAATATAGTACCTAAATGTGACGTAATCTAACCAAAAGTATTGAGGTTGTTACTCTCACAAAAATGGTAACAAACACAACTCTACAATTGTGCACAACTGAGCAGTCAGTAAATTTTAGCACTCGCATAAATAATGTATCCGGTGAAATAAAAAAGGAAAACAGTAGTGTATGAAGTAAAATAATCATCTTCATAGAGAAGTACATTTTTATTCAATGTAGGGTAAAAGAATGTCTTTTTTCCTATGAAATAATTGAATTATCACACTGCTCTTTTATCTTCAAATTTTGACGGTATGTAAAGGAAATTCTATTGTTGCAATTAACATTTACTCTTCATATGCCCTTATATTATTAGGTTAATTGTATGTATTGTAATGTAGGATAGTAATCTATAACTGCAATTTTTTAACAAATATCACAACTTTTATAATTATACAAAGTCCATAAATTTTGAATTCATAGAAAATGTGTCCAAAATTTAGGATATGTAGTCCGTAAAAACTTTAAAAAAATATGACTATTCTTTACAATATAGTCTAATTTTATATAATATTTTCAACTCTTCCTTTCACTTACATCTTCAATATGGAAATAGTTTTTGAATTCCTTGTATGTATAGTACAAAGGTCTCATTTTGGTGTCCGTTGTAGAAACGCCTTAGAAACCGCTTGAAACTCTGGATATTATATCCGGTTTATTCCATCCAGTGCAATGTTACCGAGGGGCCAAAACCTATCATTCTTATAGATATAAACACGCATGAATGAATATACTATAGTGAATATACTATAGCCAATATAGTGAATATATATCTAATTTATTGCTATATATAATAAAATTATTTATTTTTTATTTTAATTGGTATCCATGATACCTGCAGGTATCATGGATACCAATAAAAATTATATAATGATTACTATATCTTTTCTTTTATGGCCGAAGACGTGAAACCGACCGATAATTCGTAACTTACCCTAGTTATTTTCTCTCGTTAATAAAGGTTTCTGCTGACGATATTTCAGTATCTTCCTAAATGAGTTACTAAAAGAGCTCTCAGAACACGGAACACACAACACTGCTATCACTCCCAAATGCTCTATAAGTCAGCCAATAAATCTCTCTTCAAATAAACGATTCAATTCCATAACCCCCCCCCCCCCTACCCTCAAGAACCACCTCGTGAAATCGTCAGAACGCCACTGGTTTTTTGTCCCTGGGGCTGTAATAGGCAAAGGGATCACTTGGAGATGATTGAGAAGGAGAGTAAAGAAAGGATGGTAGATTGGAAAGGAAAGATGATGATTATTTGTGTTAGCTTTACCTGTCAGTTAGCTTTACCCTTCAGTTAGCTTTACCTGTCAGTTAGCTTTACCTGTCAGTTAGCTTTACCTGTCAGTTAGCTTTACCTGTCAGTTAGCTTTACCTGTCAGTTAGCTTTACCTGTCAGTTAGCTTTACCTGTCAGTTAGCTTTACCTGTCAGTTAGCTTTACCTGTCAGTTAGCTTTACCTGTCAGTTAGCTTTACCTGTCAGTTAGCTTTACCTGTCAGTTAGCTTTACCTGTCAGTTAGCTTTACCTGTCAGTTAGCTTTACCTGTCAGTTAGCTTTACCTCTCAGTTAGCTTTACCTCTCAGTTAGCTTTACCTCTCAGTTAGCTTTACCCTTCAGTTAGCTTTACCTGTCAGTTAGCTTTACCTCTCAGTTAGCTTTACCTGTCAGTTAGCTTTACCTGTCAGTTAGCTTTACCTGTCAGTTAGCTTTACCTGTCAGTTAGCTTTACCTCTCAGTTACATAGCTTTACCTGTCAGTTAGCTTTACCTGTCAGTTAGCTTTACCTGTCAGTTAGCTTTACCTCTCAGTTAGCTTTACCTCTCAGTTAGCTTTACCTCTCAGTTAGCTTTACCTCTCAGTTAGCTTTACCCTTCAGTTAGCTTTACCTGTCAGTTAGCTTTACCTGTCAGTTAGCTTTACCTGTCAGTTAGCTTTACCTGTCAGTTAGCTTTACCTGTCAGTTAGCTTTACCTGTCAGTTAGCTTTACCTGTCAGTTAGCTTTACCTGTCAGTTAGCTTTAACTATCAGTTAGCTTTACCTGTCAGTTAGCTTTACCTCTCAGTTACATAGCTTTACCTGTCAGTTAGCTTTACCTGTCAGTTAGCTTTACCTCTCAGTTACATAGCTTTACCTGTCAGTTAGCTTTAACTATCAGTTAGCTTTACCTCTCAGTTAGCTTTACCTCTCAGTTAGCTTTACCTCTCAGTTACATAGCTTTACCTGTCAGTTAGCTTTAACTATCAGTTAGCTTTACCTCTCAGTTAGCTTTACCTCTCAGTTAGCTTTACCTCTCAGTTACATAGCTTTACCTGTCTTTTGAGACTAAATTCACTTCTTCATTTCAATTTAATTATCCAAAACTAATTGAGTTTGTGGTATGAGAAACACTGAGGAGATGAATGAAAAGTAATTCATTAATTTCAATAACGACATTTTTTTTAAATATATCACAGGGTGTTTTTTTTTCTAATTTATCTTCTATTTAACTTTATCATAGCATCATGTATTGAGTTTAAATGAACTTTTTGGTTAAGAAAAGATTGGTAAACAATAACATAATGTTATAGCTTCGTTATTTCTAAATTGATGATGTACGTAATCCAAAACTGGTAAATTTGTAGAGTTTATGCCGTTATTGAAATTAATGAGCGACATAAACTTATGACAGTATATAACATCATAACATTTACTCTAATGCATCTCATGTACAACTCTACCTATATCATTCTCTGTGACACATAAATGCACTATTTTGATAGCACATCAAAACAGCATTAGCATTATAAAAACAATCTAATTGCCTCTAAGTGTCTTAAGCAACTTTAACTAAGGATGACTTTGTTTAGAAAGGACAAGGAGGTGAATTGAGATATTAGACAATGACGTCACATATGAATTACACACTTTAAATATACGTGAGTGAATTTAAATTAAACCTATATACAATATAAATAGACATTTATTACATTCTCTTCCTCTAGACACTGTATCGTGTCTATTCTCTTTATCTAGACACTGTATCGTGTCTATTCTCTTCCTCTAGACACTGTATCGTGTCTATTCTCTTTCTTTAGACACTGTATCGTGTCTATTCTCTTTCTCTAGACACTGTATCGTGTCTATTCTCTTTCTCTAGACTCTGTATCGTGTCTATTCTCTTTCTTTAGACACTGTATCGTGTCTATTCTCTTTCTTTAGACACTGTATCGTGTCTATTCTCTTTCTTTAGACACTGTATCGTGTCTATTCTCTTTCTCTAGACACTGTATCGTGTCTATTCTCTTTCTCTAGACACTGTATCGTGTCTATTCTCTTTCTCTAGACTCTGTATCGTGTCTATTCTCTTTCTTTAGACACTGTATCGTATCTATTCTCTTTCTCTAGACACTGTATCGTGTCTATTCTCTTTCTCTAGACACTGTATCGTGTCTATTCTCTTTCTCTAGACTCTGTATCGTGTCTATTCTCTTTCTTTAGACACTGTATCGTGTCTATTCTCTTTCTTTAGACACTGTATCGTGTCTATTCTCTTTCTCTAGACACTGTATCGTGTCTATTCTCTTTCTCTAGACTCTGTATCGTGTCTATTCTCTTTCTTTAGACACTGTATCGTGTCTATTCTCTTTCTCTAGACACTGTATCGTGTCTATTCTCTTTCTCTAGACACTGTATCGTGTCTATTCTCTTTCTCTAGACTCTGTATCGTGTCTATTCTCTTTCTTTAGACACTGTATCGTGTCTATTCTCTTTCTCTAGACACTGTATCGTGTCTATTCTCTTTCTCTAGACACTGTATCGTGTCTATTCTCTTTCTCTAGACTCTGTATCGTGTCTATTCTCTTTCTCTAGACACTGTATCGTGTCTATTCTCTTTCTCTAGACTCTGTATCGTGTCTATTCTCTTTCTTTAGACACTGTATCGTGTCTATTCTCTTTCTCTAGACTCTGTATCGTGTCTATTCTCTTTCTCTAGACACTGTATCGTGTCTATTCTCTTTCTCTAGACTCTGTATCGTGTCTATTCTCTTTCTTTAGACACTGTATCGTGTCTATTCTCTTTCTTTAGACACTGTTTCGTGTCTATTCTCTTTCTCTAGACACTGTATCGTGTCTATTCTCTTTCTCTAGACACTGTATCGTGTCTATTCTCTTTCTTTTTACCAATTATCATCCAAGAGTTACCTCTTAAAATTGTAAAGTGCCAACTAAAGAGTGTTTGCAAACTCTTAGTACAGCCTTGCTATTCCCTCTTTGCAAGAGCAGTTAAACACTTTCCGACAACTGCAGACACTCACTATCAACTAACTGTCTAGGCAGGTTCATGAATAGTTTGGCTGTTAATTCGAAACACATTGGAGAGTTGGAGCAAATATTTCGGATTGTTTGCTTTGAATTCAATTCAGTCTCTGTCCTGATACAGAAATAGAGTTAAAGGAGGCCCCCCTTAATCTTCCAAGGCCCCACCATAACTTTCTCTAGCGTATACAGGCTATTACCTTATCTTGTTACTTATCATCTACTTACACTAAGTGTTATTTTATTCTATCTATTAAATGTTCTTAGTCTGTAGATGTGCTGAATAACTATGTATGTTTATATTTATCACCATTCATATGTGCAATACACTTTTCATTTATTAATTAATGTTAAATGCTATATATTTACACTAAAAGTATGAATGACTCTGCTGGCTTCTTAAGGTTTAATAATTTCAATATTTCGATCAGTTTTATTATATCATTTTCAAGTAAAATAATAATGGCTTAATTATGTTTAGGTTATTCTATTACCGTTATTCCAAAATACCGTGACTATAATTTTTCATCTCCGTATATAATATCTATATTGTTTTTTTCTATATTGTTTTTATCCATATTGTTTTTGTCTATATTGTTTTTGTGTATGTTGTTTTTTCTATATTGTTTTTATCTAATATCGTATTTTTTCTTTTTACAGGTGAGTCGCTTCAACCGAGTACTTTGTTTCTTTTCTCCGTAAGTACTAAAAGTAACATTATAACGTAACGTAGAAATAACACTGTAACACTACAGTACTGTAACACTAAAGTATAGCACTGTATTCTGTAACACTTGATGTAACACCATTATTTATCTACTATTTTAACTAGGTAATAAGTAGCACTGTAATGTAGTAATAACTCTATAACACTACAGTGTAGCATTGTAACACTACAGTGTATCACTGTAACACTACAGTGTAGCACTGTAACACTACAGTGATAGCACTGTAACACTACAGTGTAGCACTGTAACACTACAGTGTAGCACTGTAACACTACAGTGTAGCACCACAGTAAAACACTGTTCCAGTATGTAACCCTAAAGTATAGATAGCACTGTATACTGTAACACTTAATGTAACACCATTATTACCTTCGCAGAATGCGGAAAAGTTATATTTTACTCGGCATTTATTTATTTATTTATCATCTTGTTATTCGCTTAACTGAAAAAGTGTTCAACCAAATTATCTGAAATTTGGTGAAACGATTGGTCCATGCACTGTGACCTGCAGGTAGATTTTTGGGAGCGACCTGATCAAAGTTCAAGGTCATGGTCATTTATAACTCGAAAAAAAATATTGAACAATATTGCATGAAACTTGGTGAGACGATTGGTCAATATACAGGGTGGCGAAAAAAAAAGGAAACCCATTTTCAAACTAGTTTATTTTACAAACTATCAAAGCTAGAGATTTTCTAAAAGAACAGTTTTATTTGGTTACTTTTTGTGCATTTATCTTGATAATCTGTTGAGAGTTACGACAAACATTCTGGAGCGAATTAAAAAAAGGTACCTAAAAATTGCTTGCGCAAGCAAGAAATATATGAAGAAAATCATAGGTGGTATACTTCATTTAATATGGATGTAAAAACATTAAATTCTACTATTTTTTGTAACAAATAAGAGAAAATAAAAAAAATTAATTACCATTTGAAAGTTGTTTTTTGAAGGTAAAATTGATATATATATTTATAAAATCATCTCGCTATTAATTTTTTTTATCCTATTCGATACCCTCAAAATGCAGCTTTCAAAAGAACTGAATTTTTGTTGTTGAAATTTTTTAAACACTGTAAGTTTTACGCAGGTTCAACCTCATTTCGAACATTGCTTTCCGGAAAGATTTCCACCAACTGTAAAACCACATTGACAAATGTTAATAAGTTCAAAATTGAAGAAACCACTTTAAATTTGAACAAAAAGTGATCATGTCGCAGGAGAAAAGAATGAACACATCAAAACATTAATCTTTTTCATGAACAGCATATTGATAATACAAAAATATAAATCAGATGGTAAGAATTAGATATCATTTAAGGCACATTTTACTAAATTGTTAAACACGATTTGAGATATTATCCTTCAAAGATGCATGTAAGGCTCGAACTCTTAGAACTGATTTACCGCACCGTCTAAATTTTGCAAAATGGTTTCTGCCAAAAAATGCACATTTTTAGAAGATATCGTGATTGGTGATGAAGATGTTTTTCCACAAGTGAAAGAGTCAATAACCAAAACGTTAATTGAATGAAAAATTCTAGGATTAAATTTTTACTACAAGCTACCATATGGAAAAAAATTATTCCTATTATGAAATTTTTTGTCGTATTTCGTGCTCGCGCAAGCCATTTTTAGGTATCTTTTTTTAATTCGCTGCAGGATGTTCAATTTTCGTCGTAACTCTTAACAGATTACTGAGATAGATGCAAAAAGAGTAAATGAATAAAACTGTGCTTTTAGAAAATTTCTAGGTTTAAAAGTTTTTAAAATTAACTAATTTGAAAATGGGTTTCCTTTTTTCTTGCGCCATCCTGTACAGGAACCATTTTGTTAGATTTTGGGAGCGGTCAGTTCAAAGATCAAGGTCAAGGCCATTTGTACCTCAATAACTCGAAAAGTATTCAACCAAATTGTCTGAAATTTGATGGTACAATTGGTCGATTTCCAGGAACCATCTAGTAGAATTTTGGGAATGATCCAGTCAAAGGTCAAGGTCAAGGCTTATTATCCAGTTAGCAGTTTATTAAATTTTGGGAGAGAATGGGTCAAAGCGGCGGCGAAGGTGTGCGCTCTACCGAGTGCACATAATCTAGTTTCTGAACTATTTTAACAGGGTAAGTAAGTAGTATTTATTTCCTTCAGTACTTACATGTTTTTTAAGGAAATACATTCATTAGGAACTAAAGTGATGGGAATGTTAAACACTCTTAACAGTTCACTTAGTGGATGTACTGTGTGATGTAGTGGATGTACTGTGTGATGTATTTGATGTACTGTGTGATGTATTTGATGTACTGTGTGATGTATTTGATGTACTCTGTGATGTATTTGATCTATTTGCATTAATTTTATAAAGTAGTTATAATTAATTCGGAAATAAATACAAAAAAAAATTGTTAAAATTTAATTCAATGTAATTGGTAGCTATACCTTTTTTTACTTCATTACTGTGATTCTGATGTATCGTAAAAACATAAAACTGTTTCATTTTATTAACAAACATTTCTTGAAAAATAAAATAAACTTTTTATTTTATATAAAAAAATAAAATAAAATTTAGTAGAAACAAAACAAATAACGCTAACTAAATATTTGCAATGGTGATTTATGGGGTAATCCATGTGCTAATTATTAATAATGAATAGCTCCAATAACAAACTTATTCATAATAAACAAATAATAAATTTATTAGTAATAAACAAATAATATAGTTAGTTTAATGCACTAAATATAATCACTAGAACGATATAAGATTATCTTCATTTTCTTCTTTCAATTATTCAGTGACAAAAAGGTGATTCTAAGGTGATCATCAAAAGGTGATTCTAAGGTGATCATCATAAGTTGATTCTAGTGGTTATGATACTTTAACTGCTATAATGGTTCAGTTACCCCTTAAGCTTAGAAAATATTACTGGGGTATTATTATTCGCTGTGTATTGAGTCTACGGGGTAAACAACCATACTTTCAACTACAATAAGTTGACTGAGAGGAATTAGGGAATTTGAAAAAAAACTCTATTTCGACAGATTCTTTAATATATAATTATATATTTTAATTTTGATTATCGATAATGCAAATTCTCTATTAGTAGCTTTTCTGCAACCAAGAGCATTATCACTTGACTGATGATAGTTGACTTTGTTCATGGAGCCACTTTCCTTTTTGACTGCTCCTTCCAGTATCTTGTATTTAACTTCCTTTTAGCGTCAGTGATATGACCTTTGGTTCCGATGCAGACGTTAAATAGCTACCTACTCAAAAAAAATATTTCAGTTTCCCTATATTTTCTCAACTATCGATTAACATCACTGTATTAATTTCACCAAAGTACAATCGTTACTAAAAGTAAATTTCAATGGACCATTTTCTTCGTCATGGTAATGTTCTAATATTTACTATGATATTATTGTTTATATTTTGAATAGTTTCATTATCTTTCATTTAACCTGATTACACTGCTTAAAATATTACGATATCTTGGGTAGTTTTTTTTCTACTCGCTATAGGTAGGTACACTTCTAATTTATTATTTATTAAACTGTACAAAGTGTACACGTTGTAACAAAAAGTGTACACTTTGTAGCATGAAGTGCACACTTTGTAGCATGAAGTGCACACTTTGTAGCATGAAGTGTACAGAATTAAAATAAATAATATTACATACTGCGTCGACGTCCATATTTAATAATTTATCTAATATCATCATTTTCAATGATAGACGTTGATTAATAATCCCCTTCGTTCATTAGTAATTATTTAACGATTATTAGTTTTTTAATCGTGGTTTCCATTTTTTCACTATTTTCACGTGTTCCTTTCTTACATGTAGTTAGTTAGTCCGTCCGTTACGCTTTCAGCAATTCGATATAAACGAATATGGTAACTATAGTGCTGCAATCCCACCGTTTTATTCGATGACCACTCACTACCCAATCACCGTTCACTACATAATCACCATAAACTACATAATCACCATAAACTACATAATCACCGTAAACTTCATAATCACCAGAGACGGATTAAGGCTGCTTCACACATCACCGATATCCATCCGGGACGTCACCGGTCAGTGATTTTTTTTCACTGAGAAGAGCCGGTACTATGTGAATGTGTCCGTTGGAATTAATGTAACGATATATTTTTCACTGACACCGAATCACTGAGAGGAGAGTGACGGAGACGTGCCGGATGGGTATCGGTGATGTGTGAAGCAGCCTTTATCTGGATTTTTTTAAAGCCGTATTTTTCAAAATCTGAAGATTATCCAACTTTTTCCCTAGTGTCTTATCTGATTATCCGGATATTTTTGTTTTCCAGATTTGTTTTTTGTTATCAGAATTTGTTAATTTTCTGTTATCCGGGTTTTTTCCTGTTATACGGATTATCTATTTTTTGGATTTTGTTCTCTAGATTGTCTGTTATTCGAACATTAATTATCTTGGTCATGGAAGACATAACCTTTTGCAAGGATAAGATTGGCAGCAAGTGCTCCATAACTTGGTCTTCAGGTTAGAGACTCAATTTCCTACTCATTTACGATATGCCGTGACTATCAAGAAGTGGCATCGGCAAACATTCATAAAGGTCGGATTATTCTTACCGCAGCCCGTTTTCAGACTCTGACAATGTGGTATTTCGAAAAGCATTCAGACTCTTTAAGTTAAAGTGAATTATAACAATTTTTCTATTGTTTTTTTTTCGTATATTACCGAAGATGTGGTACTGACCGATAATTCGTAACTAACCCTAAATGTGTTTCTCATCCCAAGGAATTTTCTCGGGTCTTGCTAATATTAATTAATTGGATCTTACTAACTCAAAGTACGTACATGTTATTTTTTAATCATTTAAATTATTTCTTTAATTAAGAAGACCTTCTCTCCAATTCAATGAACATCCTGGCAGTTAGCAGATTCAGCCAATTTAAAGAACAGTCGAACACGGTAAATCGTTTTCTCTGCTCGAAGTATTAAAAGTTTTTCAATCGTTTGGCCTCGTGAACTTGATATTCTTTTGGTAGTTTGGACGAAATTGAAAAAGATTGAACCAATTGATCTTGGATATTATTAAAAGATTCAAATATCATATCATTCTCTTTGATCTTTTGGATGTTTCATCTTTTGTGCCATCAAGTAGAAAGAACTATAAAAATATATTTTGATATCATTTCGTTTCTCAACATTTTAGATATTTAAATAACGTATGGATTGATTACTTCACTCCCATCTTACTTAAAAATATTTCAACTTTATATTTCCAAAATAATGGATTTTGTAACAAGTAAAATATCACAATTCTTTTCAAATCAATAAAATTCACTTCTCACTTTACATTCGGTAATCAAGTTACATTTGCCTTAGGTAAGTACATATTCCTGTTCCATCCGGTCAATCATCCCCAAGATACATTAGCTTCGTATCAAGATACTTTGATACAAATTTTAGACTCTTCTGCGCATAAACAAATACACACATACGAACACACAGATGTGACCCTGCAATATTAGATTACATACTTTATATACTATACAGCGGGTTAAACACTTACTTCAAAGAATCCGTACACTGCACAAACAACTATGGACAAATACTTATATCAAATAACTAAACCCTGGAATGTAATATTGCAGGGTCACATCTGTGCATTCGTATGTGCGTATTTGTTTATGCACAGAAGAGTCTAAAACTCGCATCAAGGCATTTAACATAACTTCTAAGTTAGTATATCTTGAAGATAATCGAGGTAATTCAGCCAGTTTAGTCAAATAAAACAAAGTTTTATCCCGGGTTACCGAAGCGTCTTTTACAACAAAACTGTAATTCATCTTGATATGAACTTGTGCAATACTCTACTTTGCAGTTAATATATCTTGATTGTCCTATAGTGTAAATCACGTTACATTTCCGTTAGGTAAGTACCTAGTCCTGTTCTATCCAGTCAATCATGTAACATTTGCTTTAGGTAAGTACCTAGTCCTGTTCCATCCGGTCAATCATCCTTTGCATTAAAACAAGGAACACTTCTCTTCTGACTTCAAAAGGATTAATTAGCTCTCAAGCTATTTATTTGATAGACAAACTTCATTGTGCGGCACTAACAAAATCTGCTGCTGATTTGGAGGATCTTGAGGATGCTCAATATATTCAGGGAATAGTGTCCGAACTATTAGGAATACTCCGGGAATATTGTCCGAAATATTAGGAATACGCAGGGAATATTGTCTGAACTATTTGGAATATTCAGGGAATATTTTTTGAACTATTTGGAATATTCAGGGAATATTTTCTGAACTATTTGGAATACTCCGGGAATATTGTCCGAACTATTTGGAATACTCCGGGAATATTGTCCGAACTATTAGGAATATTCAGGGAATATTGTCTGAACTATTTGGAATATTCAGGGAATATTTTCTGAACTATTTGGAATATTCAGGGAATTCTGTTTTTAATTATTTTATATGTCTAATATTAATTATGATAGATATAATTACTTTCGCAGAATGCGGGAAGGTTATATTATTGACGGCAATATTTATTTATTTATCATCTTGTTTTTCGTATAACTGAAAAATGATTCAACTAAATTTCCTGAAATTTGGTGAAACGATTGGTAAATGTTCAGTGACCTGCTGGTAGAATTTTTGGAATGATCCGGTCAAAGGTCAAGGTCATTTTTAATTCAATAACTCAAAATGTATTAAACCATATTGCATGAAATTTGGTGGGACGATTGGACACTATTCAGTCACCAGTTTATCAGATTTTGGTAGCAAACAGATGAGCAGCGGCGAAGGTATGCGCTCTACCGAGTGCACGTAATCTAGATCCTGTCTATTATTGTATAAATGCTTTTAATTATAATATTTTAATACTTAATATTGCTATGAATGCTGATTTTCTTTTCATTTATCACTAATTCAAAAGATTCTCTTTTAATTTCCATACAGAAACCATTAAACTCTCCACCGAAAGTAGAATGGAGACATTATTCCAGTCTCCATTATGACGAAGTCACTCCATTCGTTAATGACTTAATTATGACTTTTCTAGACTAATTTCAATTCTCTTTTGATGAATTAGGAACATTTAAAAATTACAAAGTATGCCAAGCCAATTCATACCCACCAAATTATTACTAAATTAATATTATTAAATTACTATAATTAAATTATTTTAATTTTCTTATTCAATTGTTTATCCAATTAGAATTCAATTAATATAATAGATTTATCATATATTTTATTGCAAGTAGGTAGTATCAAAAAAAAATATACTGATTTTACAAAATTATTTTTTACTCTTAAATGTCAAAACCATGTTTTTTTTCTATTAGTTTGACCAGTATTAATGCATTCTCTTTTAATATAGGTAATACATTTTTATATTCTACTATAGTTATTATTTCCGAAGTTGCTCCATCGATTTGTTAATCGGCTTATCGATTTAATTCATCTCAAAGACGCTATAATTGCTGTGCTACCCCTGTGATATATACATAATAATTATTTATTTGATTATTAAATATTTAACTGAAAATGATTTGATTATTTTTTCTGGTTCGCCTGAAGAAAGATATTTACAAGTGATTTAGAGGGTATTTATTTAGAGGGTACTTATTTAGAGGGTATTTATTTAGAGGGTATTTATTTAGAGGGTATTTATTTAGAGGGTATTTATTTAGAGGGTATTTATTTAGAGGGTATTTATTTAGAGGGTATTTATTTAGAGGGTATTTATTTAGAGGGTATTTATTTAGAGGGTATTTATTTAGAGGGTATTTATTTAGAGGGTATTTATTTAGAGGGTATTTATTTAGAGGGTATTTATTTAGAGGGTATTTATTTAGAGGGTATTTATTTAGAGGGTATTTATTTAGAGGGTATTTATTTAGAGGGTATTTATTTAGAGGGTATTTATTTAGAGGGTATTTATTTAGAGGGTATTTATTTAGAGGGTATTTATAGAATCAACCAAAGGTTATGTACCCTCTAAGCCTCTTGTCGTATAGTTATAGTACTAAATATTTACCTTGTGATGACGTAAGTATTTATTCGATAGCCGTTAGGTTTAACTTATTGAGTTAAATATTATTCATTTATACTACCTATTCATTTATATTATTTCATTTATATTATTTCATTTATATTATTTCATTTATATTATTTCATTTATATTACTCCTCTATATTTCCCTTTATATTTTACTTTATATTTTACTTATATATTTCCTTTTATACTATTCCTTCACATTTCCCTTTATATTATTCGTTTATATTATTTCTTTATATTATTCCTTCATATTATTCCTTTATATTTTTCTTTATATTATCCCTTTATATATTCCTTTATATTTCCCTTTATATTATACCTTCTCTTTATTTTTCCCTTATATATTTCCCTTTATTTTTCCCTTTATATTTTGTTTCCCCTCCTGGACCCGCCACCCCGCCCCCTCAGTGGCTCCCTGGCCTCAGTGCTGATAGGTTGTGTGTGTCAGTGCTCCTCTACCGCCTCTCTGTCATATTTCATCGGCAATAGCCTTTGTCACTCTAATTGTCCTTTGCACTAATTGCAATCGGGTGTCTAATGAAGGCAGGGCGTGCCTTCAGTCCTTCACTGTGTCAATTGAAGGCTCAGAAGTGTTTTTATCCCAGTGTTGCTCTCTGTTTAATATGAACATCATATTTATTTAGTTTTTTCTTGTGTCCACATTACGCCGCTCATATGATTTATATTCGCAAAGTTAATGAGAACAGATAGGCGTTATTTTATCTATATTTATTTATATATACTATATCGATTTTGTGTGTTATGCAGAAATATATATTATCATTAGGGTAAGTTACGAATAATCGGTCAGTACCACATCTTCGGTCATATAAGAAAAAACAATATAAAAATTATTAATACTCAGACCTATTTAATAATAATAATTTTTATACATTTTTTTATGACCGAAGATGTAGTACTGACCGATAATTCATAACTTACTATGGAATAATAAAATTTACATTCAATAAATTTATGTAAAAAATATGAACTAAAATTTTATTTTAAATTATCAAATTTCATTACTTTAGATAGAGAAATCGATTAAAGTTGCCGGTATAAACAAGAAGAGTGGTATATAATTTAAGTGGATATACCATTCTAATTTTAACATTTTCGTTTGAATTACATAAATAAATAACATGCTATGTATTTTAATTCATTGTAAGTCTATAATATAGAGGGTAAGTTACGAATTATCGGTCGGTTTCACATTTTCGGTCATATTAAATTAAGATAATAATTAATATATAGTTTTTCTTATATGACCGAAGATGTGAAACTGACCGATAATTTGTAACTTTCCCTATTTATTTTATAGTATTTGAAATATTTATACTATATTCATCATTTCCATTTTCTTTCTTCCTATAAATTCATTCAGCCTATAAAACTATAATTTAATGTGTAAATTGTGACCGCTTTAATATATACATTGCATACCCTATAAACTATAAATAATGGACTAATGATTTATAACTCACTTTTACAATTAAATTTAAATGCAACCTTTACAGTTACTTTTATTATGAATATTTTATTAATAGCGCATCTTTTTTTTAATATTTACATATCTTTTCATCTTACTATAAATAACGCAATGCTAAAATAAAGTAAAGCATCCATCTAGCACTCATACCCTTTATTTACAACTGTCAGATAGAATCTTTACCCTATATGCTTGTCAAATGCATCTGCAATTCACAGTGCATAATATTGCAATTGGTGGTAGGTGCATATGTTACAGGTTCGAGTGCAGCCTTGGCTCAGAAAATAGGGGTAATGGGTGAATAGACCCTTTAATTTTACTAGACCCTTTAAATTAAACCAGTAAAAAGGCTGGCCCCTTTAACTATACTCTGTAATTTGACCCTTTATTTAGTCTTTCCCAATAGTCTCTTTAAATAGACCATTTAAATAAGCCAATTCAATAAACTCTCTTAAATATACTACTTTAACTCTTATTTATACCCTTTACCTATATTCTTTAAATAGACCTTTTAATAAACTCTTTAAGGAAACCCAGCAAATAGACCCCTTAAATAGACTCTTTAGGTAGACCCTTTAAATAGACTATTTAAGTACACCCAGCAAATAGCCCCTGTGCTTTGTAAACAGTTCAACATGTCACAACTAATGGAATGTATCGAAAAAAGATGACCTGCACCCCCCCCCCCCCTGACAACTTTATATTCTTTGAGATTTCTCTTTCTTTTCATTTACATAATAAAAATAAATCCTGCCATTCATAACCTACCAATTGTCCGTTATTGTCCATTACGGTGATTATTGATGGTATTTTAGTTAAACTATAATATCGAACATTATCATCAGACTATTTTTGTGGGAATGTCCGACGAAGAACGATAAACTATTTAATAATTTTAAATTTATGATACAAATCACGATTGTATTTTCGTCGAAAGAGATTTTTCTAATTGATTGTAATATGAATCGACGATTTACTTTTTTGACTGTGATTTTTATTGTGTCAAAATAAGATGCCTTGTGAATTTGTGGACTGTTTTAGCGCACGTAGATGTGTCACATCGACACGGTTATTGGTCGCAAATTTTTATCTCATTTCATAACGAAAGAAAGATATATATATATATATATTGTCGATGACTTTCATTATCTTCGCAGAATGCGAAAAGGTTGTATTTTACCCGGCATTTATTTATATATTTTTCTATATCTTTTTCGTTGGTGACTTAAGTATTCAGCAAATAAACAGGATTGTTTATTGTGTACTAACTACGGTTAACATGACGCAATATGACGTAGAACATAACAACAGAAATGACGCAAAGATACGTTAAATCTAATTTGGAAAAAATAATAGTAAGGATTATTCTTCGTATATGTACTATCAAAGAAAAGAGTCACTGCATGATGTTATTTTAACAAATAACAATTTTCTATTATTTTCAAATGTTACGAATTTCTCGTAGTGTACCCAGACCATTTAAAAAAAATCTACAAGCATTACAAATAATAAAGTTTAATTTTTGAAAAAAATGTTTACGTATTCACTTTCTTTTCACTGTACAGTATACAATTGTTCATAGGGTGAATCACGAATTAACGGTCAGTTTCACATCTTCGTTCATATAAGAAAAAAACGATATTATAATTTTTATTTTTATTGGTATCCATGATACCTGCAGGTATCATGGATACCAACTATAATAAAAATTCACTATAGTTTTTTCTTATGACCGATGATGTGAAACTGACCGATAATTCGTGATTCATCCTATATCAGAAAATTCTAACCCATCAGCATAAAAAGGGTTTAAAAATAACATCAAATCTATCCCCATCTTCCGAAGATGGATGTCTTTACGTCTCAAATGGAGGGGGAAATTGCCAATTTACCGCTCAAGATTACACTCAAAACTCCCCCTCGATTGGGGAACAAAACAAGCTTTGGAATTTAAATAAACAATAAGAAACTTGGTTTTTATATTCATGATAATTAAGTAGGATAAAAAATAAATAATAATTATATTCTTTTTTCTTATATGACCGAAGATGTGAAACCGACCGATAATTCGTAACTTACCCTCTAACATTTTCAACAACACTATTCTGGTGGTTATTGTATGTTTGTAGCTCTTTAAATTTTCATACGATAAATGCATCGTGTCCAATGATTGAAACTTAGCCCCATTAACCATAGGAAGGATCATCTGGGATTTGCTTGCATCTCATGAATGCTATTATTGCTGTTGCTATTGCTGCTGCTATTATTGCTATTGCTGCTATTATTGCTGTTGCTATTGCTGCTATTATTGTTCTGTTGCTATTGATATTATGTGCTATTCGCAGATTGCAGAAGGTAATTTATTTTTGTAATCTTGTTTTTCGTGTAACTCTAAAAGTATTCAACCATATTGCATGAAACTTGGTGGGACGATTGGTCAATGTCAAGGAACCAATTTATTAGATTTTGGGAGCGAACAGGTCAAAGATCAAGGTCAATGTCATTTATAACTCATCGATTATTGGATGGTTAATGTCATCTAGTAGCTATTGCTGTTATTATCCCTTTGTTTTAAATAGCTATTGCATTAAATAATACCCTTGTGATGCTCTAATAAAATAGAGCATTTATATGTCAATAAATTATGAAATTTATATTAGATAATATACATGAGAAAGTTTTTACTATATTAATGATATTATAAAACGAATTTAACATTTTAATCACGAATTGGAAATCTTCTTATACAATCTATTTTAATATTTGATTTAATAGTTACATTTTCAAAATTACCTCCGATATTTAATTGTCATCTGGTAATTGTGACTTTACTCTACTATAGCCTTTTCCTCGTTTTCCCGGAGGCGCCTTTTCCCCAGTATTGACCCCTGGGTGGACAGCTCAATTGGCGTACCCTGTCCATTTCATCTGGCAAATTAAAGCTGATCAAACTTGGACTGTGGCGTCTAAAACTCTACGGGAAACTGCACATAGGAACTAAAATACCAGATGGCGATTGTCTCTCGCGTACAGTGTTAACAGCTAACAGAGCTCTGTGGGACCTTCTGATTGTTGTACTTGTTAGACTGTATCTTTTTATTTGTTTCTTTGACTAACTTGAATTATTTGCACCTGCTATTATGAAGTATGTAGTAAGTTTACATTAATCTTCTATATTTATGTTATTGAATTAATTTGATTTAAACCAAACCATTTGGTCAGATGGAACCATAACAATATAACTTCATGAACCTGAGTCAGTGCACCGTTCGTGTACCTCTAAGTAAGTGCACAGTGTACCTCTATTAAGTAAGTGCACAGTGTACCTCTAGAAGGTGCACAGTGTACCTCTAGAAGGTGCACAGTGTACCTCTAAGTTAGTGCACAGTGTACCTCTAAGTAAGTGCACAGTGTACCTCTAGAAGGTGCACAGTGTACCTCTAAGTAAGTGCACAGTGTACCTCTAGAAGGTGTACAGTGTACCTCTAAGTAAGTGCACAGTGTACCTCTAGAAGGTGCACAGTGTACCTCTAAGTAAGTGCACAGTGTACCTCTAATTAAGTGCACAGTGTACCTCTAAGTAAGTGCACAGTGTACCTCTATTAAGTAAGTGCACAGTGTACCTCTATTAAGTAAGTGCACAGTGTACCTCTAAGTAAGTGCACAGTGTACCTCTAAGTAAGTGCACAGTGTACCTCTATTAAGTAAGTGCACAGTGTACCTCTAAGTAAGTGCACAGTATACCTCTAAGTAAGTGCACAGTGTACCTCTAAGTAAGTGCACAGTGTACCTCTATTAAGTAAGTGCACAGTGTACCTCTAAGTAAGTGCACAGTGTACCTCTAAGTAAGTGCACAGTGTACCTCTAAGTAAGTGCACAGTGTACCTCTAAGTAAGTGCACAGTGTACCTCTAAGTAAGTGCACAGTGTACCTCTAAGTAAGTGCACAGTGTACCTCTAAGTAAGTGCACAGTGTACCTCTAGAAGGTGCACAGTTTTCCTTACCATCTCCTGTGCGGCTCAGAGTAACTTTGCTCCCCATCTTTTTATCGGTTTAGGTTTTTGTTTCAGTGTTGCAGTTTTGTGATGCCTTTTCGAGGGGAAGAATGTTACAGTTGCCAAATGCTTAAATGCAATCAAATAGAATAAACTAAAATGCTTTAGAAATAGTGTAACTGTGAGAAAAATTGATTATAAAGATGAATATCATTTAAAATTTAATTATATTTATGAAAATAAATTTCTATTTATCTTTATTGTTTTTTTTTTACGATACCTATTTTCTTTTCTTTTATAGTTAGATAATTGGTGGGAATTTTCAATTTTCCTCCTTCTCTCCTTATTCCCTCCATCTTTCTCTCTCCCCTCCCTCACTAATGACCCCTCCCTCCTATTTTAGACAAATCGCCTCCCATTCTGGACACCTCGTTGATTTTTCCCTATTTGTGTCATTTCCCGAAGGAGTTCAAATTAATTTGATTATCGTGGTGCTCAGACTCCAATAATTCTATTATCGCTATCAATTCTCTGGTGGAGATCCTCTCACGGTGCTTTTACCCTTCAACAAACACTGAACACTTGCACAACTTATATTCTAGTTACTATACATTCTATATTGTAGTTACTATACATTGCGTATTCAAATTATTTTACATTGTATATTTTTTTTACTGTCTAAATAAAACTTGTGATGGTGCAATTATTTGAAGCTATGTTTATATTATCAATCGTACTATAACTATATATAAACAGTGGTCGGTATAACCCCTTGAAATACTTATACGTCTTAAATGTATAATTTTTAACTTTACTTATATGTATAAATTTTATCAGTGAATATCTTTTTCGATAACATTACCTACTTCATCATTTTCTGAAATCTAAAAGCATAATACACCGAATAAATTAGACACTGTGAACCCTTGGCAACTGTGTTTCTTTCTGTAGCTTCCTACCTTCATTTCAAAATAGCTTGATACATCGCGACTGTTGATATAAATCTGCTTCCCTGCAAGTTGGACAGCCAGCCATCCATATTCTGGTAACCTTTAAAGAAAGCCAGCCAACTTTTATATGACACAATCTCCTCTATTTTGTTTATATTCCTGAAGTTGTGTCACTCGATCGGCTGAAGGGGGCTGAAGCCCCCATCCTAATTTATTCTCTTTGAGGAATAAAGAACGTTTCAGCCAACATTTCATTTATATTCATAACGTATTTTTGGAGGAGCTCTCTCCCTCGCCCTAAATCATTTCTAACCCTTTTTTTTCGGGTGCCTCTTGGATATCTTTATTATCTTTTCTGGTCTTCTTTTGCATTTGAGAAAAGGTTCAAAATGTACGATTAATGACCCGGAATATATTAGAGTGAGTGAATGGAGGATGAATTGAAGTAATTCAGAAATGTACTGACTGTTTAATTATGTCTGGTATACGTTCAGTTTTAACGGTTCAATTGATTGTTTTAACTGACAGTTTCAACGGTTTAACTGTCAGATTTAACGGTTTAACTGACAGTTATAACGGTTTAACTTACAGTTATAACGGTTTAACTGACAGTTTCAACGGTTTAACTGACAGTTTCAACGGTTTAACTGACAGTTTCAACGGTTTAACTGACAGTTATAACGGTTTAACTTACAGTTTTAACTGACAGTTATAACGGTTTAACTGACAGTTATTACGGTTTAACTGACAGTTAGAACAGTTTAACTGACAGATTTAACGGTTTAACTGTCAGATTTAACGGTTTAACTGACAGTTATAACGGTTTAACTTAAAGTTATAACGGTTTAACTGACAGTTTCAACGGTTTAACTGACAGTTTCAACGGTTTAACTGACAGTTTCAACGGTTTAACTGTCAGATTTAACGGTTTAACTGACAGTTATAACGGTTTAACTTACAGTTTTAACTGACAGTTATAACGGTTTAACTGACAGTTATTACGGTTTAACTGACAGTTAGAACAGTTTAACTGACAGATTTAACGGTTTAACTGTCAGATTTAACGGTTTAACTGACCGTTATAACGGTTTAACTTACAGTTTTAACTGACAGTTATAACGGTTTAACTGACAGTTATTACGGTTTAACTGACAGTTATAACAGTTTAACTGACAGATTTAACGGTTTAACTGACAGTTATAACGGTTTAACTGACAGTTATTACGGTTTAACTGACAGTTATAACAGTTTAACTGACAGATTTAACGGTTTAACTGACAGTTTTAACGGTTTAACTGACAGTTATTACGGTTTAACTGACAGTTATAACAGTTTAACTGACAGATTTAACGGTTTAACTGACAGTTATAACAGTTTAACTGACAGATTTAACGGTTTAACTGACAGTTATAACGGTTTAACTGACAGTTATTACGGTTTAACTGACAGTTATAACAGTTTAACTGACAGATTTAACGGTTTAACTGACAGTTATAACGGTTTAACTTACAGTTTTAACTGACAGTTATAACGGTTTAACTAACAGTTTTAACTGACAGTTATAACGGTTTAACTGACAGTTATAACGGTTTAACTAACAGTTTTAACTGACAGTTATAACGGTTTAACTGACAGTTATTACGGTTTAACTGACAGTTATAACAGTTTAACTGACAGATTTAACGGTTTAACTGACAGTTATAACGGTTTAACTGACAGTTACAACGGTTTAATTGACAGTTACAACGGTTTAACTGACAGTTATAACGGTTTAACTGACAGTTATAACGGTTTAACTGACAGTTATAACGGTTTAACTGACAGTTATAACGGTTTAACTGACAGTTATAACGGTTTAACTGACAGTTATAACGGTTTAACTGACAGTTATAACAGTTCAACTGACAGTTATAACAGTTCAACTGACAGATTTAACGGTTTAACTGACAGATTTAACGGTTTAACTGACAGTTATAACGGTTTAACTGACAGTTATAACAGTTTAACTGACAGATTTAATTAACAGTTTAAACTGTCAACTGATACACGTACAGTTCAATTCTTTAGTCTTCATGACAGTTTCGCAAGAGTGTAGATGATTTAGCTTCTCTCGGTGTACTTTTTCTTAAATCTCAATAACGTAAAAACTCGAAAAACGTTTGCAGGGGGCGAAAGGAATCTTCAGATACTTAATTATTTCAAGAGATAATAGAAGAACACTTAGATTGTCATAATCATTTGATAATGAGTTGACAGTTATAGCTTTTGTGCAGCTTTAAATGCACTTGCAGAACTGAACAGTTATAACTGCACATGCAGAACTGCACAGTTATATCTGCAAACCGATTTAACTAAAAGAAAAAATGTTTATCGGGTAAATCGAATTGAAAATAAAGTTGAAAGGTGATAAAGAACTAACAAACAAAAATATAATTAACTATCCTAACTTTTAAAATGTTAAATATTTATTAGAGAACATTTTGCATGTTATGTAAAGAATTAGGATTAATGAGTAAGGTGGAAACTAGAGAAAACACATAAATAACCTAAATTACTAAAAAATAACCTGAAATAAGACTAACCAAGTAAAAACAACAAACCAAATACCATCGAAGCTGCTACAGTAAAAAAAGTAAAGCTCTCTACGAAGCAATTGCCTGCTGTAAAGTCACTAAAGTAAAGTACAAAGTTATTGGTGTAGAGCTTCCTGTGCACACATGGTAGATGCATTGCTGTACTCTGTAATATGATAGCCTTTATGAGGTCAGTCTGGTTAGATTATTTTACTAGATGCCTTGCATTGGCAAATCTACAGAGTGGCTAAAGACACATCAATATTTTACTGTTTTTAGTCTTGATATAACTTTTCCACCATACATTTTGCCATGACAAGTTATAGGGTAAATTACGAATTATCAGACAGTTCTAAATTTTCGATCATGTAAGAAAAACGACTTCCATTAATATTTGGTAAGTGTTGAAGCCATACGACAATGACACTGCTTCCAAATGGAAGTTCTTTCCGTTGAAGACTTGGAATCAGTTTGAGTCTTAGGGAATAACTCACAAGGAACCATCCTGTCCAAGTTGTGGCAGAGCTATGAATTACACACGGTAAACTTTCTGCAAAACATAGCCACTCTTGCGACGCTGTGGGACTTGGGTACCTTACTTTATGGGATACTGTCCATAGAAATTATTTATTCGTTGGAAAATAACCATAGAATTTATTTATCTGTTATCTATGGAAAATGTCCACAGATTTCATTTATCTGTGGAAAATCCATAGAATTTATTTATGTTGAAATTAGCTATGATGTACACCGTAGAATCAACAAATTTTCTTCAGTCTGCCATAAAATGGCCATTAATTTCAGAAAACTGGTGCTATCATTGGCAGACTAAAGAAAATTGGTTCACTATACAGGATAGTTCTCTTACTCAGGACTCTACATTCACTATAGAGGAGTTCAACTGTACTAGTACTTACTGTCTTATATACTTAACATAACATAACCTGCAAATTCTCTTTTTTTGGTGGTAAGTGACTTTGTTCATGGAGCCACTTTCCTTTGTGACTGCTTCTTCCAGTCCCTTGTATTTAATTTGCTTGTAATGGTACTGATATGGCTATTGGTTCCGAAGCAGACGTTAAACCCCTACTAAATTAATCAATGTTCATTTTAAATTAGCTCCAATCTTACATTGGTAAAAAGGTTTAATTAAGGAAACTTTGAAATAAAACTAACGGGTAAAAACCTGACTACGAAGTACAACCCTCGTAAAATGTAATTAGTTTAATTATAAAGTATACTCTATGTGTACTGTTGTAATCTGTGATGACTTTATTTATAATTATTAGGGTTGTGACTATATGCTTTTAAAATAAAAGATTATAGATGTAGAGAATTTAAGACTATTGAATCGTTCTAAACCAGCGGTATATAGTATTCGATACCATTTCATTTCGTCTCTGATATTCTTAAGATCTATGATTTTAAAAGCATATTGTCACAACCCTACTGATTATGATATATTAATATTACAAACATTTTCTCCCAATTTGAATCTCATTTTAAAACATCATTGTATGTTGAAAATAATTTTCCACACCACTACAAACATACGTTATAATTAATTATTTTTTCATGTTGTATAATGTTAATGAGGAACAATTAGGATAATTATGAAATACATTTCTTGTATTTCTCATTTAGTTAATTCTTAATAAGAATTCCTAAACACTATAGGAACATTCCATCTTAATTCCTGTTCCCCATAAATCTATCACTCTTAATTATTCAATAAATATATATAGGCCTTTAAATTAGAGTCATTAGCATCTAAAAATAGACGATTTATTGACCCATCGTTTAAGTTTAATTACATTGTTTGCCTAGCAAACCTAATTAAAAATGAGGCCTTCAGGTTAAACATAGATTGTAACTTTGAGTCCCCGGCCATTTTTGATGTCTTGTTATTTCTTTACCCCGTACACGGAGGGTGTCCTTATTTTGGGACAGTTATCTGTATATGTGGCACATCAGCAAAGTAAAAGTTGAGCAACCGTGTACGGGTTATAAGTTTATTAATATTATTTACTTGTTTGTGTACAAGACTAAATTCATTTATATATGTTTTTATTTAAAACATATATTTTATTTTTTCAATTAGGATAGGGTGTGCTACAAATTATCGAACAGTTCTGTATTTCCGATGCAGAATATAATAATAAGATTCGTAATTTGGTATTGTAGTGTCAAATTATTGTTCACTATAGAGGCTATTTCTTTACACAGGACACTACATTCACCATACAGGTTTTCATTATAGAGGAGATCAACTGTACCGATAACAGTAATTTAATCAAGTACCAATAGTTGTACAAGTAAAAGTACCACAGCTAAGGTACAAATTTTGGTTCGCGTCCAAAATCCAAATACGGTATTCGTCTTATTGTCAATCGTAGTACCTATCCAAGTTTAACTACCAAGTACCAATCATGTAATTTGTCCAAGTGTCAATCACAGTTCCAATCACAGTATCCAGTTGAGTGTCAATCATTGTTCCAATCACAGTATCCAGTTGAGTGTCAATCATTGATCCAATCACAGTATCCAGTTGAGTGTCAATCATTGATCCAATCACAGTATCCAGTTAAGTGTCAATCACAGTTCCAATCACAGTATCCTGTTGAGTGTCAATCATTGATCCAATCACAGTATCAAGTTGAGTGTCAATCACAGTTCCAATCACAGTATCCAGTTGAGTGTCAATCACAGTATCCTGTTGAGTGTCAATCATTGATCCAATCACAGTATCCAGTTGAGTGTCAATCACAGTTCCAATCACAGTATCCAGTTGAGTGTCAATCACAGTATCCCTTTGAGTGCCAATCACTGTTCCAATCACAGTGCCAATCACAGTAACTCTCCAATGCCATCACTAAATGCATTCCTCGCTCCCAGTTTATCGGCACTATATCCAGCTGATTCCTCCAACTCTGATTTAATAAGCTAATCTCGGGAGCTTCATTCTGATGATTAAGTCCCGCTCTTCTCGATAGAACTCAAACGACAGTCATCCGAGTGATAAATACACTGGGATTTAAATCCCCAGTTCTTGGCTGTGACAAAATTTAAAGAGGTTTGGTGGCAACCCTACTGGTTGAAGACGTTCTTTAAAGAGGTTTGGTGGCAACCCTACTGGTTGAAGACGTTCTTTAAAGAGGTTTGGTGGCAACCCCACTGGTTGAAGAACTTCTTTATAGAGGTTTGTTTTCAACCCTACTGGTTGAAGACGTTCTTCAAAGAGGTCTGGTTTCAACCCTATTGGTTGAAGACGTTCTTCAAAGAGGTCTGGTTTCAACCCTACTGGTTGAAGACGTTCGTTAAAGAGGTTTGGTGTCAACCCTACTTGTTGAAGACGTTCTTTTTGTGTTGCAAGACATCAAATAGGTTCAGTGTTGATGGTTTTGGCACGCCAATGGCAAATTTGAAGCCTGTACCCCTACCGAAATAGCCCCGACACTTGTGATTGATTGTCAATCAACGAAATTTGGGCTGCAGTCTGGCACGCTCCTGATTTTGGTGCCTTAGATTGTGTGTGAAATCAGTGGCCTGAAGTGTTGTAACTATTGCTAACTATTTTAAAGGAACAGCCTGTTGTTAGTTAGCGCTATTTGTTTTAGCAATTTATTATTGCTAACTATTTTACAGAACTGCTTTGTATATTCATATTGATATCGTTACAGCTCGAGTAAGTACACATGTGAAATATTTAGTAGTTCTCTGAACTGATATTTTAACAATATTTTCAATCAAATAAAGTATTCAGAATTTTACCACAATAACATGAAAACAAACAGATAAGCAAAATGTAGAAACGGCATTGCTTTGTCAATTCCATTTAGTTATCAATACTTTTAGTGTTACTGTTTATGATGATATCCTTCATAGCAATAATTCACTACATAGTACATACAGAATATAGAAACAATATTGCATTGAGTTTTGCATAGTAGACTACATTCTTACAGACTTGTTATTCTTACAAGCGAGTTGCTATAGCACATCACGGGCCTCTCTTTTTTTCTGTTAAGTGCAAACATAGGAACCTGGTTGCTCATGCTTGTGAAGGTGACGTAGTGTTTGTTCTGCACGTTAATGAACTGTTTGACTAGCCCTTCGTCTGAACAAGTAGCAAACACCCTCCCCCTAACCCCCCTACAGAAGTATCGTGAAACTTGGTGGATCTTAGGAGGTACTTCTGCGATAATTGCTTTTTGAATTGCCAATACCTGGGCAATCAGGTCCAGTTTGGGCAATTCTTTGTCACTGGGAATTTTTATTGGGGTGATGATATGTCGAATAGTTTATTTCAATGATGATAATTTGAGGTTATGATGTCTTCAAAGTTTTTACAGTAATATATGAAAATAACAATGGTGTTGCATTTGATGAGATTGTCCGATAGAAAAGATTGAAATTTATAATATTTTTGAAGATAGTGAATGAAAATTCAGCTAATATTATTTATTATAATAAAGTTATTTTCTCAATAAATCTAGGTACCCACCTCTGACCTCCCTTCCTCTCTGTTCCAATTTTCGAAACTATCTCCTTTTCGTGAAATCCCAATACCGAAATTGGAAACTGTGCGAACTAGTTTAAACTCGCGTCAAAGTTTCCCCTGTATACGGCAAACAGTGTCTCTTTTAACACCACTTTTGTGCAGTGTAAAGTCCTACACCTGTAGTAACTAAACCCGCCCACCCACAACTTCGTGAAACCTAATTAATCAAATTTGCATGTGCCGCCATTTTAATCTGGTCCAAGAATCTGGAATTTACTGATTTCATTATTGGTAATTAAACTTTGAATTGGGAAGCGGTGGGGTTAGTTGGGAGGAATAATTTGAAGTGAATTAGGAGTCACCTGATCAGCAGATTTGTGATGATTCATTTCATCCGCTAATTTGAATGTCCATTTTTGATGCGGTAATTAATAGTCAATTGTAATGAAAGCATATCGCACTGAATTATTGGAGTGATGCGTGAATGATATTAAAGTGATACAGTTTGACATGGAAATGATACAGTTGAGATGGAGATGATACTGTTGACATGGAGATGATACAGTTGAGATGGAGATGATACAGTTGACATGGAGATGATACAGTTTGACATGGAAATGATACTGTTGACATGGAGATGATACAGTTTGACATGGAAATGATACAGTTGACATGGAGATGATACAGTTGACATGGAAATGATACAGTTGAGATGGAGATGATACAGTTGACATGGAGATGATACAGTTGACATGGAGATGATACAGTTGACATGGAGATGATACAGTTGAGATGGAGATGATACAGTTTGACATGGAAATGATACAGTTGACATGGAGATGATACAGTTTGACATGGAAATGATACAGTTGACATGGAGATGATACAGTTGACATGGAGATGATACAGTTGACATGGAGATGATACAGTTTGACATGGAAATGATACAGTTGACATGGAGATGATACAGTTTGACATGGAAATGATACAGTTGACATGGAGATGATACAGTTGACATGGAGATGATACAGTTGACATGGAGATGATACAGTTGACATGGAGATGATACAGTTGACATGGAGATGATACAGTTTGACATGGAAATGATACAGTTGACATGGAGATGATACAGTTGACATGGAGATGATACAGTTTGACATGGAAATGATACAGTTGACATGGAGATGATACAGTTGACATGGAGATGATACAGTTGACATGGAGATGATACAGTTGACATGGAGATGATACAGTTGACATGGAGATGATACAGTTGACATGGAGATGATACAGTTGACATGGAGATGATACAGTTGACATGGAGATGATACAGTTGACATGGAGATGATACAGTTGACATGGAGATGATACAGTTGACATGGAGATGATACAGTTGACATGGAGATGATACAGTTGACATGGAGATGATACAGTTGACATGGAGATGATACAGTTGACATGGAGATGATACAGTTGACATGGAGATGATACAGTTGACATGGAGATGATACAGTTGACATGATATGATGGTTTATAATGATGGATGTCTATAGCTATACAAGACGAATAAATTTTTGCTGCCTCTGAAAGGAATCGTTTATGTTTCCGCTCCACCATCTCACAATGGAATGAATTTACTCTCATCTCTTCTCTCACTCTCTTTTTTCACTCTCTTCTCTCACTCTTTTCCCCCACTCTCTTCTCTCACTCTCTCTTTCACTCTCTTCTCTCACTCTTTTCCCCCACTCTCTTCTCTCACTCTCTCTTTCACTCTCTTCTCTCACTCTCTTTTCTCATCTCTTCTCTCACTCTCTTTTCTCATCTCTTCTCTCACTCTCTTTTCTCATCTCTTCTCTCACTCTCTTCTCTCACTCTCTTCTCTCATCTCTTCTCTCACTCTCCCATGTACAGGGACGTTTAAACTCACACATTTTGTGTTTAAGATGAAAATATTAGGTTAGGTTACGTATTCCTGTACACCACATTCACTGGTGAATCCGTGAAAAGCAAATTCTTTGTTAGGATGACTGTTAAAATAATTAAAGTAAACACTCACTGTGACACGTTCCACCAAACTGTCAGTATATTTATATTATAAGTAACATGTGTACGAAATTGTGTAATGGTCAGAATAGCGTAATTCACCCTATCAGACAAAACCATTCACTTTAATTCTTATTCAAAGTCTATACAAGCATTTAATTTCTCTCGAATGCTTTATTTACTTTGGATGCAATCAACATTTTTAATTTACTATTTTACCGCAACTCAATTCGACCATATTGTTTGAAACTGAATTATTAAACAGGAAAAGGCTGCCTCATCTTAAATAGAATGTTCTGTGATATTCAAGTCTGACCGGTAATTTTTATATTGATGTATGATTACGTACCTAAAAAATGTTAATTTTTTCACTCGACGGGTTTTAAAAATTCCGTCTTCAGTTTAAATTAATGTGAACATCATTCATTGAATTTTAATGAACTTTCCTTACGTAGAAAAATGGTTAGTTAAAATAACATAAGGATACAGATTCGTAATTTCTAAACAAAATGGTTTACTAAACTCAACATTTTCCTTTTTATACTTTATTGAAATCAATGAACAATGCATGCAGATAGCACACTAATCACTTTAGCTACCAATTGAAATTGTTTGTGCTCCCAATTGTTTGTTTGGTAGCATCACAATTGTATGCATGAGTGTGCATATATTAAAACTGTTAGTACATTAAAACTGTTAGTACATTAAAACTGTTAGTACATTGAAACTGTTAGTACATTAAAACTGTTAGTACATTAAGACTGTTAGTACATTAAAACTGTTAGTACATTAAAACTGTTAGTACATTAAAACTGTTAGTACATTAAGACTGTTAGTACATTAAGACTGTTAGTACATTAAAACTGTTAGTACATTAAAACTGTTAGTACATTAAGACTGTTAGTACATTAAGACTGTTAGTACATTAAAACTGTTAGTACATTAAAACTGTTAGTACATTAAAACTGTTAGAACATTAAGACTGTTAGTACATTAAAACTGTTAGTACATTAAAACTGTTAGTACATTAAAACTGTTAGTACATTAAAACTGTTAGTACATTAAAACTGTTAGTACATTAAGACTGTTAGTACATTAAGACTGTTAGTACATTAAAACTGTTAGTACATTAAGACTGTTAGTACATTAAAACTGTTAGTACATTAAAACTGTTAGTACATTAAAACTGTTAGTACATTAAGACTGTTAGTACATTAAAACTGTTAGTACATTAAAACTGTTAGTACATTAAAACTGTTAGTACATTAAGACTGTTAGTACATTAAAACTGTTAGTACATTAAGACTGTTAGTACATTAAAACTGTTAGAACATTAAGACTGTTAGTACATTAAAACTGTTAGTACATTAAAACTGTTAGTACATTAAAACTGTTAGTACATTAAGACTGTTAGTACATTAAAACTGTTAGTACATTAAGACTGTTAGTACATTAAAACTGTTAGTACATTAAGACTGTTAGTACATTAAAACTGTTAGTACATTAAGACTGTTAGTACATTAAGACTGTTAGTACATTAAGACTGTTAGTACATTAAAACTGTTAGTACATTAAGACTGTTAGTACATTAAAACTGTTAGTACATTAAAACTGTTAGTACATTAAAACTGTTAGTACATTAAGACTGTTAGTACATTAAAACTGTTAGTACATTAAAACTGTTAGTACATTAAAACTGTTAGTACATTAAAACTGTTAGTACATTAAAACTGTTAGAACATTAAGACTGTTAGTACATTAAAACTGTTAGTACATTAAAACTGTTAGTACATTAAAACTGTTAGTACATTAAAACTGTTAGTACATTAAAACTGTTAGTACATTAAGACTTAGTACATTAAGACTGTTAGTACATTAAAACTGTTAGTACATTAAAACTGTTAGTACATTAAAACTGTTAGTACATTAAAACTGTTAGTACATTAAAACTGTTAGTACATTAAAACTGTTAGTACATTAAAACTGTTAGTACATTAAGACTGTTAGTACATTAAGACTGTTAGTACATTAAAACTGTTAGTACATTAAAACTGTTAGTACATTAAAACTGTTAGTACATTAAAACTGTTAGTACATTAAAACTGTTAGTACATTAAAACTGTTAGTACATTAAAACTGTTAGTACATTAAAACTGTTAGTACATTAAGACTGTTAGTACATTAAAACTGTTAGTACATTAAAACTGTTAGTACATTAAAACTGTTAGTACATTAAAACTGTTAGAACATTAAGACTGTTAGTACATTAAAACTGTTAGTACATTAAAACTGTTAGTACATTAAAACTGTTAGTACATTAAAACTGTTAGTACATTAAAACTGTTAGTACATTAAAACTGTTAGTACATTAAGACTGTTAGTACATTAAGACTGTTAGTACATTAAAACTGTTAGTACATTAAGACTGTTAGTACATTAAAACTGTTAGTACATTAAAACTGTTAGTACATTAAAACTGTTAGTACATTAAGACTGTTAGTACATTAAAACTGTTAGTACATTAAGACTGTTAGTACATTAAAACTGTTAGTACATTAAAACTGTTAGTACATTAAAACTGTTAGTACATTAAAACTGTTAGTACATTAAGACTGTTAGTACATTAAAACTGTTAGTACATTAAAACTGTTAGTACATTAAAACTGTTAGTACATTAAAACTGTTAGTACATTAAAACTGTTAGTACATTAAGACTGTTAGTACATTAAGACTGTTAGTACATTAAAACTGTTAGTACATTAAAACTGTTAGTACATTAAAACTGTTAGTACATTAAAACTGTTAGTACATTAAAACTGTTAGTACATTAAAACTGTTAGTACATTAAGACTGTTAGTACATTAAAACTGTTAGTACATTAAAACTGTTAGTACATTAAAACTGTTAGTACATTAAGACTGTTAGTACATTAAAACTGTTAGTACATTAAAACTGTTAGTACATTAAAACTGTTAGTACATTAAAACTGTTAGTACATTAAAACTGTTAGTACATTAAGACTGTTAGTACATTAAGACTGTTAGTACATTAAAACTGTTAGTACATTAAAACTTTTAGTACATTAAAACTGTTAGTACATTAAAACTGTTAGTATATTAAAACTGTTAGTACATTAAAACTGTTAGTACATTAAAACTGTTAGTACATTAAGACTGTTAGTACATTAAAACTGTTAGTACATTGAAACTGTTAGTACATTAAAACTGTTAGTACATTAAAACTGTTAGTACATTAAAACTGTTAGTACATTAAAACTGTTAGTACATTAAAACTGTTAGTACATTAAAACTGTTAGTACATTAAAACTGTTAGTACATTAAAACTGTTAGTACATTAAAACTGTTAGTACATTAAAACTGTTAGAACATTAAAACTGTTAGTACATTAAAACTGTTAGAACATTAAGACTGTTAGTACATTAAAACTGTTAGTACATTAAAACTGTTAGTACATTAAAACTGTTAGTACATTAAAACTGTTAGTACATTAAAACTGTTAGTACATTAAAACTGTTAGTACATTAAGACTGTTAGTACATTAAGACTGTTAGTACATTAAAACTGTTAGTACATTAAGACTGTTAGTACATTAAAACTGTTAGTACATTAAAACTGTTAGTACATTAAAACTGTTAGTACATTAAGACTGTTAGTACATTAAAACTGTTAGTACATTAAAACTGTTAGTACATTAAAACTGTTAGTACATTAAAACTGTTAGTACATTAAAACTGTTAGTACATTAAAACTGTTAGTACATTAAAACTGTTAGTACATTAAGACTGTTAGTACATTAAAACTGTTAGTACATTAAAACTGTTAGTACATTAAAACTGTTAGTACATTAAGACTGTTAGTACATTAAAACTGTTAGTACATTAAGACTGTTAGTACATTAAGACTGTTAGTACATTAAAACTGTTAGTACATTAAAACTGTTAGTACATTAAGACTGTTAGTACATTAAAACTGTTAGTACATTAAGACTGTTAGTACATTAAAACTGTTAGTACATTAAAACTGTTAGTACATTAAGACTGTTAGTACATTAAGACTGTTAGAACATTAAGACTGTTAGTACATTAAAACTGTTAGTACATTAAGACTGTTAGTACATTAAAACTGTTAGTACATTAAAACTGTTAGTACATTAAAACTGTTAGTACATTAAAACTGTTAGTACATTAAAACTGTTAGTACATTAAAACTGTTAGTACATTAAAACTGTTAGTACATTAAGACTGTTAGTACATTAAGACTGTTAGTACATTAAAACTGTTAGTACATTAAGACTGTTAGTACATTAAAACTGTTAGTACATTAAAACTGTTAGTACATTAAAACTGTTAGTACATTAAAACTGTTAGTACATTAAAACTGTTAGTACATTAAAACTGTTAGTACATTAAAACTGTTAGTACATTAAGACTGTTAGTACATTAAGACTGTTAGTACATTAAAACTGTTAGTACATTAAAACTGTTAGTACATTAAGACTGTTAGTACATTAAAACTGTTAGTACATTAAGACTGTTAGAACATTAAGACTGTTAGTACATTAAAACTGTTAGTACATTAAGACTGTTAGTACATTAAAACTGTTAGTACATTAAGACTGTTAGAACATTAAGACTGTTAGTACATTAAAACTGTTAGTACATTAAGACTGTTAGTACATTAAAACTGTTAGTACATTAAAACTGTTAGTACATTAAGACTGTTAGAACATTAAGACTGTTAGTACATTAAAACTGTTAGTACATTAAAACTGTTAGTACATTAAAACTGTTAGTACATTAAGACTGTTAGTACATTAAAACTGTTAGTACATTAAGACTGTTAGAACATTAAGACTGTTAGTACATTAAAACTGTTAGTACATTAAAACTGTTAGTACATTAAAACTGTTAGTACATTAAAACTGTTAGTACATTAAGACTGTTAGTACATTAAAACTGTTAGTACATTAAGACTGTTAGTACATTAAAACTGTTAGTACCTACATTAAAACTGTTAGTACATTAAAACTGTTAGTACATTAAAACTGTTAGTACATTAAAACTGTTAGTACATTAAAACTGTTAGTACATTAAAACTGTTAGTACATTAAAACTGTTAGTACATTAAGACTGTTAGTACAACATATTTAATACATACGTTATTATGTGTCTGGTAGTACAGTGTACAATGAATAATTACCTTTATTGTTGCTATGATTTGTATTGTACTCGTATGTAGTTGTTATTGTAATTGTTATTGTAATTGTTATTGTATTTATGCATTGATTACATATGAATCACAGAGAGCTATTTTAATTAATATTGCATTTTCTAATGTATTTATTTACACACATTATTTGATTGAACTTATAGTGTTATTCAATTAATTTATCCTATTCCATTTATTCGACCTTTTGTTAGTATTATATATTCATACCTCCTTTCATTCTCCCATTCCTTCATTAATTAATTCCCATTCCAGTCACCACATCATTCCCATTCCAGGCACCACATCATTCCCATTCCAGACACCACATCATTCCCATTCCAGGCACCACATCATTCCCATTCCAGACACCACATCATTCCCATTCCAGGCACCACATCCTTCCCATTCCAGGCACCACATCATTTCCATTCCAGGGACCACATCATTCCCATTCCAGGCACCACATCATTCCCATTCCAGGCACCACATCATTCCCATTCCAGGCACCACATCATTCTCATTCCAGGCACCACATCATTCCCATTCCAGGCACCACATCATTCCCATTCCAGGCACCACATCATTCCCATTCCAGGCACCACATCATTCCCATTCCAGGCACCACATCATTCTCATTCCAGGCACCACATCATTCCCATTCCAGGCACCACATCATTCTCATTCCAGGCACCACATCATTCCCATTCCAGGCACCACATCATTCCCATTCCAGGCACCACATCATTCCCATTCCAGGCACCACATCATTCCCATTCCAGGCACCACATCATTCCCATTCCAGGCACCACATCATTCCCATTCCAGGCACCACATCATTCTCATTCCAGGCACCACATCATTCCCATTCCAGGCACCACATCATTCTCATTCCAGGCACCACATCATTTCCATTCCAGGGACCACATCATTCCCATTCCAGGCACCACATCATTCCCATTCCAGGCACCACATCATTCCCATTCCAAGCACCACATCATTCCCATTCCAGGCACCACATCATTCCCATTCCAGGCACCACATCATTCTCATTCCAGGCACCACATCATTTCCATTCCAGGGACCACATCATTCCCATTCCAGGCACCACATCATTCCCATTCCAGGCACCACATCATTCCCATTCCAAGCACCACATCATTCCCATTCCAGGCACCACATCATTCCCATTCCAGGCACCACATCATTCTCATTCCAGAACATCTCTGGACTTACTTAATAATTAAATCTTTTGTTCTGTTCTTTAGGGTCACAATTAGTGAGATTATAAAGCAATTTGGTCCTTAGAGTTAAATGCTTTGAAGGATTAAATCCTATTAGTTAATATTTAATTAATTGCATTTTATTCACGAATATAGTATTTCACATTGTGCAATTTCTTTGGAATTTTCTTTGTTTTAGCGAACAATAAAAACGTTTTAAATTTCCCTTTTAATATATATATCCTTAGGGTTTAATTATTTAATACAATGCCAATTAATAAAATAGATGTCAGTATAGAGGTAGCAAAGTTATACTGATAGTGTTATCATCAGTGTCATACTCCCTTGTTGATTGCCTGCACTATAGTCGCCAAAATATAATGTACTATTGTACTATAGTGTGGCACTATAATATTATGGTATTGTACTATGATACTATACTATATAATATAAATACATATACGGTATATTCTGTGCTCTCATATACTTATTCAATATATTGCTAGGGTGTGTACTATGTGTATATTATGTGTACTCTGTGTATATTATGTGTACTCTGTGTATATTATGTGTACTATGTGTATATTATGTGTACTCTGTGTATATTATGTGTACTATGTGTATATTTTGTGTACTATGTGTATATTATGTGTACTATGTGTATATTATGTGTACTCTGTGTATATTATGTGTACTATGTGTATATTATGTGTATATTATGTGTACTATGTGTATATTATGTGTACTATGTGTATATTATGTGTACTCTGTGTATATTATGTGTACTATGTGTATATTTTGTGTACTATGTGTATATTATGTGTACTATGTGTATATTATGTGTACTATGTGTATATTATGTGTACTATGTGTATATTATGTGTACTATGTGTATATTATGTGTACTATGTGTATATTATGTGTACTATGTGTATATTATGTGTACTATGTGTATATTATGTGTACTATGTGTATATTATGTGTACTATGTGTATATTATGTGTACTCTGTGTATATTATGTGTACTATGTGTATATTATGTGTATATTATGTGTACTATGTGTATATTATGTGTACTATGTGTATATTATGTGTACTCTGTGTATATTATGTGTACTATGTGTATATTTTGTGTACTATGTGTATATTATGTGTACTATGTGTATATTATGTGTACTATGTGTATATTATGTGTACTATGTGTATATTATGTGTACTATGTGTATATTATGTGTACTATGTGTATATTATGTGTACTATGTGTATATTATGTGTACTATGTGTATATTATGTGTACTATGTGTATATTATGTGTACTATGTGTATATTATGTGTACTATGTGTATATTATGTGTACTATGTGTATATTATGTGTACTATGTGTATATTATGTGTACTATGTGTATATTATGTGTACTATGTGTATATTATGTGTACTATGTGTACTGTGTACTGGCATGTATAATGTGTATATAGTACAATGTGTGTAATATTTGTGCACTTTGTACCAGTTTATTTGCTTTTAAGTTCATCTAATAGAAATCACTATACCTCTAATCAGTATATTGCGCTAGTAAAGAATTTGAGCGTCTTATTTATTTCTATAAATATTTTGTACTTCCCATTTTTATTTCCCAACACCAAAGCATTTTCCAGTCGTTCCCTTTAACTAATATCGAAATGTTTAGCTTCAATCGTTTTTAGAACAATAATCAAACAACTGAAGTATCATTAATTATATTTACTTATTAAATACACAATAGAATTATTCTCTAATTAATTATTAGTAGTGTTTGTATTCTTTTGTTCACTTTTCCAGCGTATTGCTACAGGTATTACCTCCGTAACAATGCCTATATACCTCCGTAACAACACCTACACCGGTAAAATACACCCACACGCGTTTTCTCGCTAAACACAGGTGTATTCACCTCTCAGCCTATACGGCTTAAAATGTATGTGATCAGGTGCATGCTAAACCTACCACAGAAATATCTAAAGAGAAATCTATTGAATGGAAAAATGGTAAATAAAACTAATTATTGATATCATATTAAGCATAAAATATTTGCACTGATTATTGCTTTATTAAATAAAAATTTGAAGACCTTTTATAAATCATTAATTAGATAAATAAGTCATTGAAATGGATTAATTATTTCTTATTGTTATTATTACTGATGTGCTATTCAATTATCATTGTATGTAGACTAACCTTTTAATCGGTATCCATGATACCTGAAGGTAACATGGATACCAATTAAAATTAAAGTTAAAGAATATATCATTTATGAATCTTTTTCTTATGATCGGATATGTGGAATTGTCCAATAACTCGAAACTTACCCTAATGCATCATAGAAAGCTTGCGTATGTGGTACTTTTCAACATTTAAATGAAAATACAAATAATAATACAACCAAAGATAGAAAAACTGATATAAATAGGAAGATACAAATAGTGATATAAAGGAAAATTCAATTAATGATACAAATGATGATAAAAATAATAATACTAATAATTATACAAATAATTATACTAATAATTATACTAAATAATTATATGACTAATAATACAAATAATTATACAACTAATTAAACAATTAATGATACAAATGAAGATTCGAAAAATGATACGAGAAAAGATGCAAATGATGATACATTGACGTTGCAAGCAAAGATACAAATGTATCACTCTGACACTACACCTTCAAGATAATTCTAACTATTGGAGAGAATATTCCCTTGTCATCCCTAGGGAATATTGTGTACAGTGGCATCTTTAAATTGATACAGTGGCATCACTACATTGATACAATGGCATCACTACATTGATACAATGGCATCACTACATTGATGCAATGGCATCACTACATTGATACAGTGGCATCACTACATTGATACAATGGCATCACTACATTGATGCAATGGCATCACTACATTGATACAGTGGCATCACTACATTGATACAGTGGCATCACTAAATTATTGTAATTAATCGTAACACTGTTTGAAAGTCTATTGAGATACTGTGTAAAATTACATTAACAGGTTTTAGTTTTGCCCCCCATTAGTTTGCCTCCTTTAACCCATTAGACCCCCCCCCCCCCTCCTGATATCTTTTCCGTGCTTTAGTGTTCATCACTATGTTGTACCCCATCAGATGCACACTAAGTAACTAATGCTCTGTGATAGTGTTGATGCTTATTCTTATTTATTAGTCTCTTATCACTATGTGTAGTGTTTAGAATTAACTATATGTAACACTATTATTGACATTGTCACTACTTATTCTTAATCATAGTTACTTATTGTTAGGTTGTACATAAACATCTTATTATAATAATCTTTTATACTGCACTATTTTTGGATATTTCCATCAATTACTTATTTCTCTCTGTACTTAATTATTAGGATTGTGACAATATGCTTTTTAAATCATAGATCTTAAGAATATCACGGACGAAATTAGATGGTATCGAATACTATATACTATAGCATACACCGCTGATTTAGAACCATTCAATACTCTTCAAGTTTCTCCGTCTATAATATTTTCGGGATCTATGATTTTAAAAGCATATTGTCACAAGATTAATTATTAGCTATCGTGTATTTAAAGTTGTTGATCAAAGTGTCCTTCTCTCTGTGCTGTACCATGATACATAATGCACTTCCAATGCATATGGATGCAATGCATTACTAATTATGCATCACCTTATTATAATCAGAGGGATGCATTAACGTACAGGTTAAAATTAACATCCACTAGTAATAATGCTCTGAAACCTAATTTAACATTGGAGGAATTATCTCGGCATTAAATAGAGTAGAGAGTGATATGTAATGCAGTACTGTAAGTGCTGGACTAGTACAATGATGTACAATACAAGCCAGTACTGTAAGTGCTGGACTAGTACAATGATATCCAATACAATCCAGTACTGTAAGTGCTGGACTAGTACAATGATGTCCAATACAATCCAGTACTGTAAGTGCTGGACTAGTACCATGATATCCAATACAATCCAGTACTATATTCAGTGTTTAATGCACTACACATATATCACCCATCTATCTTTTATTCACTTCTTGCATCCTTTGCCTAATATTTGTCACTTTCTTCACAAAGCGTATCTTTCTAAGTTTACTGTCGGTTCATTACCCACCTCTACTATGCCTGCATTCACCTGTCACTCGCAATGCACTTTAATTACTCCAATGCAGTTAGAATGCAGCTCTTCCAATTCAGTAACAGAGCAAAGCAGATACAATTAGAGACCTGAAGTTTACGGGACTGATAAACCTTCTATAGAAGCTTCTCTGGCTTGCTGTCTAGATACTATCACTCTGCTTTACTATTACTCTGCTTTACTATTACTCTGCTTTACTATTACTCTGCTTTACTATTACTCTGCTTTACTATTACTCTGCTTTACTATCACTCTGCTTTACTATTACTCTGCTTTACTATCACTCTGCTTTACTATTACTCTGCTTTACTATTACTCTGCTTTACTATTACTCTGCTTTACTATTACTCTGCTTTACTATCACTCTGCTTTACTATTACTCTGCTTTACTATCACTCTGCTTTACTATTACTCTGCTTTACTATCACTCTGCTTTACTATTACTCTGCTTTACTATCACTCTGCTTTACTATTACTGCTATTTAACTTTTAATAACAAATGTATAAAAATTCACATTTTTTTAAATAATTCGACACGAAATATTTTATAATTTTCATGCTTCTCCATTTTTATAGAAGATGACATTTAATTTCTTCTTCGAATCTTCAATTTTCTTCTTAATAAAATGTATCAACTATGTACATTAATTGGTATCCATGATACCTACAGGTATCATGGATACCAATTAATGTAAGAGTTAATAATTATTTATTAGTAGGCATATCTTTTTTCTTACGTGTACGATAATGTGACACCGTCCGATAACTAAGAACTCACCCCATAACATCTCAACAATACTGACTCTTCTTCAATCAGTTGCTCAGTTTGTATGCCGGTATGTGTCTTTTTGCCTCTTCATTTTCCTCTTTGCTCTTCCAAATCAAACGATAAAAACGAACACGAATTGATTGCGAAAAAGAAAAACTTAAATCAGCCAAATATATTTTTTCTCTTTTGTCAGACACTTGGGTAGGTTCCGAATTATCGGTCAGTTCCACATCTTCGGACATATAAAAAAAAAACAATATAATAATTTCACTAGGATTGGTTGAGTAAAAACAACCCGGGTTGGTTGTTTTTACTCAACCAATCCTAGTGAAATTATTATATCCTTTTTTCTTACATGTCCGAAGATGTGGAACTGACCGATAATTCGGAACTTACAGTAGACTTAATTTATCTAAAGAACGGAATTATTTCAGTATTTCACAATCGTCACTATATCTATTTAATATCTAACTCATTTTGATTAAATATTTAAAGTTTACCTCTATTCTTTTGATATTGTCACCACTATATATGTTTATTCACTCCAGTTAGGTCTTTAATATTACAATAATAACTTTCCTTATGACTGCACGGCCCCTTTTGACTATCACCTTAAAAGTCTCTAGGCAGTAATTCAGGTCTTTATTTGGTCTCTGATGTCCTTTAGAGGCCTTTAAACTCACCCCTGAGACTTCATAAGTAAAGGCCAACAGTGTGGTAAGACCTTAGATACACGCTTGTTAAGATCACACCTGGGAATCTGGAATTGACGTACAGGTGGAATATTCCAACTACATCTGTTAGTGTGATGAGAATTGTTGATGTAAAAATAAGAATATTTGTTTTAACTCTTCATTGTGCACTTTATTTACAACTATTGGTGGTTGTTTTAACCCTTCACTGTGCACTTTATTTACAACTATTGGTGGTTGTTTTAACCCTTCACTGTGCACTATATTTACAACTATTGGTGGTTGTTTTAACTCTTCACTGTGCACTTTATTTACAACTATTGGTGGTTGTTTTAACCCTTCACTGTGCACTTTATTTACAACTATTGGTGGTTGTTTTAACCCTTCACTGTGCACTATATTTACAACTATTGGTGGTTGTTTTAACCCTTCACTGTGAACTTTATTAACAACTATTGGTGGTTGTTTTAACCCTTCACTGTGCACTTTATTAACAACTATTGGTGGTTGTTTTAACTCTTCACTGTGCACTTTATTTACAACTATTGGTGGTTGTTTTAACCCTTCACTGTGCACTTTATTTACAACTATTGGTGGTTGTTTTAACCCTTCACTGTGCACTATATTTACAACTATTGGTGGTTGTTTTAACCCTTCACTGTGAACTTTATTAACAACTATTGGTGGTTGTTTTAACCCTTCACTGTGCACTTTATTAACAACTATTGGTGGTTGTTTTAACCCTTCACTGTGCACTTTATTAACAACTATTGGTGGTTGTTTTAACCCTTCACTGTGCACTTTATTTACAACTATTGGTGGTTGTTTTAACCCTTCACTGTGCACTATATTTACAACTATTGGTGGTTGTTTTAACCCTTCACTGTGAACTTTATTAACAACTATTGGTGGTTGTTTTAACCCTTCACTGTGCACTTTATTAACAACTATTGGTGGTTGTTTTAACCCTTCACTGTGCACTTTATTAACAACTATTGGTGGTTGTTTTAACCCTTCACTGTGCACTATATTTACAACTATTGGTGGTTGTTTTAACCCTTCACTGTGCACTTTATTTACAACTATTGGTGGTTGTTTTAACCCTTCACTGTGCACTATATTTACAACTATTGGTGGTTGTTTTAACTCTTCACTGTGCACTTTATTTACAACTATTGGTGGTTGTTTTAACCCTTCACTGTGCACTTTATTTACAACTATTGGTGGTTGTTTTAACCCTTCACTGTGCACTATATTTACAACTATTGGTGGTTGTTTTAACCCTTCACTGTGAACTTTATTAACAACTATTGGTGGTTGTTTTAACCCTTCACTGTGCACTTTATTAACAACTATTGGTGGTTGTTTTAACCCTTCACTGTGCACTTTATTAACAACTATTGGTGGTTGTTTTAACCCTTCACTGTGCACTATATTTACAACTATTGGTGGTTGTTTTAACCCTTCACTGTGCACTTTATTAACAACTATTGGTGGTTGTTTTAACCCTTCACTGTGCACTATATTTACAACTATTGGTGGTTGTTTTAACCCTTCACTGTGAACTTTATTAACAACTATTGGTGGTTGTTTTAACCCTTCACTGTGCACTATATTTACAACTATTGGTGGTTGTTTTAACCCTTCACTGTGCACTATATTTACAACTATTGGTGGTTGTTTTAACCCTTCACTGTGAACTTTATTAACAACTATTGGTGGTTGTTTTAACCCTTCACTGTGCACTTTATTAACAACTATTGGTGGTTGTTTTAACCCTTCACTGTGCACTTTATTAACAACTATTGGTGGTTGTTTTAACCCTTCACTGTGCACTATATTTACAACTATTGGTGGTTGTTTTAACCCTTCACTGTGAACTTTATTAACAACTATTGGTGGTTGTTTTAACCCTTCACTGTGCACTATATTTACAACTATTGGTGGTTGTTTTAACCCTTCACTGTGCACTATATTTACAACTATTGGTGGTTGTTTTAACCCTTCACTGTGCACTTTATTAACAACTATTGGTGGTTGTTTTAACCCTTCACTGTGCACTATATTTACAACTATTGGTGGTTGTTTTAACCCTTCACTGTGCACTATATTTACAACTATTGGTGGTTGTTTTAACCCTTCACTGTGCACTATATTTACAACTATTGGTGGTTGTTTTAACCCTTCACTGTGCACTATATTTACAACTATTGGTGGTTGTTTTAACCCTTCACTGTGAACTTTATTAACAACTATTGGTGGTTGTTTTAACCCTTCACTGTGCACTTTATTAACAACTATTGGTGGTTGTTTTAACCCTTCACTGTGCACTTTATTAACAACTATTGGTGGTTGTTTTAACCCTTCACTGTGCACTATATTTACAACTATTGGTGGTTGTTTTAACCCTTCACTGTGAACTTTATTAACAACTATTGGTGGTTGTTTTAACCCTTCACTGTGCACTATATTTACAACTATTGGTGGTTGTTTTAACCCTTCACTGTGCACTATATTTACAACTATTGGTGGTTGTTTTAACCCTTCACTGTGCACTATATTTACAGCTATTGGTGGTTGTTTTAACCCTTCACTGTGCACTTTATTAACAACTATTGGTGGTTGTTTTAACCCTTCATTGTGCACTTTATTTACAACTATTGGTGGTTGTTTTAACCCTTCACTGTGTACTATATTTACAACTATTGGTGGTTGTTTTAACCCTTCACTGTGCACTATATTTACAGCTATTGGTGGTTGTTTTAACCCTTCACTGTGCACTTTATTAACAACTATTGGTGGTTGTTTTAACCCTTCACTGTGCACTTTATTTACAACTATTGGTGGTTGTTTTAACCCTTCACTGTGTACTTTATTAACAACTATTGGTGGTTGTTTTAACCCTTCACTGTGCACTTTATTTACAACTATTGGTGGTTATTCCCTTCAATTTCTTACCAGTAGATTCATTCCAGACCTGATCTTCGTGTTCTCCACGTACTCTATTTGTATCTGTTTTTTCCTGTTCAGTTATCGCGATGGAAGAATAATTGCGCGATACCGCAACATTTGCTTTCAAAATATCTCAATAACTCACCTAAATCGCTCTCCATAAATCTGTTCGCCATTTTCATAAGACTTTGCCATGAAATGCAGTCTGGCTAAGACCTAATGCACTCCAGCCCATCTTACTACATTTAAATCTACTCCATTGGACTTACTCCAAAAAGAGGCCAACATTCTTCTATCCCTCTCAACTTTATAGGGTGAACTTATATGGAAGTGAGAAGTGCGAATTGTAATATTCCCCTCTGCTTTTGTTGTAGGAAAGTCAAGTTAGGTATTATTTTTTTGGCAGCTTCTTAATTACATTCGCAAAATTCCGGAAGGTTATATTTTGATCGGCAATATTTGTTTTAATTGTGTTTAACTCGGAAAGTATTCAATTGTCTGAAATTTGGTGGGACGTTTGGTCAATATTCAGGAACCATTTGACTAGATTTTGTGAGTGATCGGGTCAAAGGTCAAGATCACGAAAAGGTCAAAGTAGATTGGAGTGGTGGCGAAGGTATGCGCACTATGAGTACCTGTTCAATCAATGAAAAAAGTTCGGAAAAAGTCGTAACTATATTTTTCTTTTCATTAGAATGTGTTTAGTCTTATACTTTGTACGATATTACTATATACTAGTGCATTTGCCCGTTAAAAATAACGTGTCTTCAATAGTAATTTATTACCCGTTGTTAGGTTATCTTTAGTGTATTCAAATAAAATTCATTTTTCTGCATAAAGTAATACTTTTTCATGGATAAAAACATTTAAAAATAGAATAAAAACGGTAATTTATAAATATCAAGAGAATATGTTCCCGTGCAAAATCCAAAAATAAGGATTTTAGCGTCCCGCAAGACGCGATATTATTTTGGCTACTGACTCACTACTTGAAATAAATAAACACACTAGGGAAATTATTAGTATAGATAGGTTTCAAAATTGTTTAATATCTTTCTATTATAATTTTTTTTCTATTTATTTATATATTTCCTTAGGTGGTTCTACAAAGTAGATGCCTCTAGGTTCTAGCTTAACTGAAGGGAGTTCATACGAGTTAGAACTCAGCTTCTAAGTTCTAGAACTTGATAATGTACCCCATTAAGTTCTTAACAAGATAATGATATCACTCTATTGAGTTAAATATGAAGGCTTTATTCTTTAACACAATTTACTGGTAACAATGTTACCTACAACTTAATTAGAGCCTAAACTGGTAAAATTATATGAGGGAGTTATTGATAGTCAGTTTGTTATAATTGTTTAATTCTATTGTTTATTATAAAAGTGACTGTGAACTCATTTACCTTTTCTCTCATCTCTTCTCTCATCTCATCTCTTCTCTCGTCTCTTCTCTCGTCTCTTCTCATCTCTTCTCTCATCTCTTCTCTCATCTCTTCTCTCATCTCTTCTCTCGTCTCTTCTATCATCTCTTCTCTCGTCTCTTCTCTCGTCTTTTCTCTCGTCTCTTCTCATCTCTTCTCTCATCTCATCTCTCTTCTCATCTCTCATCTCATCTCTCTTCCCATCTCTTCTCTCATCTCTTCTCTCATCTCTTCTCTCATCTCTTCTCTCATCTCTTCTCTACTCTCTTCTCTCATCTCTTCTCTCACTCTCTCCTTCTCTCATCTCTTCTCTCAGCTCTTCTCTCAGCTCTTCTCTCATCTCTTCTCTCACTCTCTCCTTCTCTCATCTCTTCTCTCATCTCTTCTCTCACTCTCTCCTTCTCTCATCTCTTCTCTCATCTCTCCTCTCGTCTTCTCTCAATCCTTTACCGCTACGCAAGATTTTTCGAAGGATTTAAAGTTGATATATCATACATAACTCATCGTGTTTTAGCGTCACGCCTTCCTACCATAATGTTCCTTGTGACGATAATGTGCCATGTGACGATAATGTGCCATGTGACGATAATGTGCCTTGTGACGATAATGTGCCATGTGACGATAATGTGCCATGTGACGATAATGTGCCTTGTGACGATAATGTGCCATGTGACGATAATGTTCCTTGTGACGATAATGTGCCTTGTGACGATAATGTGCCTTGTGACGATAATGTGCCTTGTGACGATAATGTGCCATGTGACGATAATGTGCCATGTGACGATAATGTGCCTTGAGACGATAATGTGCCTTGTGACGATTATGTTCCTTGTGACGATAATGTGCCTTGTAACGATTACCATGTCGCATTATTGATATCTAATTTAAACGATAATTTTTTTGTATATGACAATAATTATACATGTTTATATGTTAATTATATATCTTTGCTTGTGATATGTTATTAATTTCTACCTACCCTTAGTCACTATAATAACACTGTGAAGTTGCCACTGCAATGTGTATGTATAGTGCACTATATCCCTGTAGATGTATAGTTCACTATATCTCTGTATAGTGCACTATATCCCTGTAGATGTATAGTGCACTATATCCCTGTAGATGTATAGTGCACTATATCCCTGTAGATGTATAGTGCACTATATTCCTGTAGATGTATAGTGCACTATATTCCTGTAGATGTATTGTGCACTATATCCCTGTAGATAAATAGTGCACTATATTCCTGTAGATATATAGTGCACTATATCCCTGTAGATATATAGTGCACTATATCCCTGTAGATATCTAGTGCACTATATCCCTGTAGATATATAGTGCACTATAGTACATTGCTATAGCCACCATCTGGTGATGTATCTTCGTGTTGTGCATCACTTTATTTGTTACCTGATTTGAATAGTGATGAGATGTTTTGCATTCTTCACAGGTAGCGTACGATCTTATTAACTTGCTGTCTCACTATAACTGATACCTAACTATACTATAGATTGTTATTACTTTCTTTGGATGTCTTATATCTTATTAACTGGCTATCTCACTATACCTGATACCTAACTATACTATAGATTGTTATTACTTTCTTTGGATGTCTTATATCTTATTAACTGGCTATACTCACTATACCTGATACCTAACTATACTATAGATTGTTATTACTTTCTTTGGATGTCTTATATCTTATCAACTTGCTATGTCACTAGATAATATCTAACTATCTTATATCTAATTAACTTCCTCTTTAGCTTTCTCATATCTTTCTTCGCTGTGAGGAATATTTTTATTTATCGGTCAGTTCCACATCTTCGGTCATATAGAAAAAAACTGTATTATTATTTCACTAGGATTGTTTGAGTAAAATTTTAATATAGTTTTTTTTTATATGACCGAAGATATGAAACTGACCGATAATACGGAACTTACCCTAGTTTAGATTATTGAAATAATTACAAATTCATCACATGTTCTCATGTACAGTTCGTTATGCTGTAGAGTTTATATCTTTTTTCCCATGTTCTCTTTTTCTATCGCCAGTTTTTTAGTTTCTATCTTCTTATCTTAAATATTTGCCTTCCAGTTAAAAATCTCCTGTATTTACTTGTGTTATTTTTACGCATCTTCTAAATGCCATTTTGCTTATTTTCCGTGTGTGAATTTTACTTTTTATTTTCTTGATATAAATTCCTAACAGTGTGTTATCTCATGGCAAATATTTCTGTTTATTTTTGTAAAAGCACGCTTACGGTGTACTCCAGATTTATTTGAATATTTGTATTTCTTGTTTACAAACTTTTCTGTAAATCTTTCTGTGTATTTTCCGTGTACTGAATTGACTTTAATTTTCCAATGGGTATTTTCTGAGTACAATTTTTCAATGTGTATTTTCCGAGTTTACATTTCCAGGGTGTATTTTCCGGGAAAATTTTTCCAATGTGTATTTTCCGAGTACAATTTTTCAATGTGTATTTTCCGAGTACAATTTTTCTTGTGAATTTTCCGAGTACAATTTTTCATGTGAATTTTCCAAGTACAATTTTTCATGTAAATTTTCCGAGTACAATTTTTCAATGTGTATTTTCCGAGTTTACATTTCCCTGTGAATTTTCTGAGAACAATTTTCCAATGTGTATTTTCCGGGTTTAAATTTTTCAATATATATCTTCCAAGTTTAAATTATCCAATGTGAAATTTCCATTACGAAAATTTTTCTACTTTTTATTATTCCAATAACTGCTTTATATATTTGTAGAAGGCACTAAAGATGGTACCATAGAACACAGTCATGTTACTGATTTTATTAGCCTATAAACCGCCCACGTTTTGCCAGGAATTATTTATAGGTGTAATAATGTTCCCTCTAATACCTTATGGGAATTATGACAAAGAAATGCAAAACTAAATAATAAATATGCATAATATATTATAGAGAGACAGCCTACAAAGTTTTGGTTGTAAAATCGTCGTGAGAACATTACGGAAATTTGTACCCAGATTTAGTTTATTTTATTTTTAGTTTGTGGAATAAAAAGTTTTATGATTGAAAATAGTTAGTATATTATTTAAGGTAATCAAAGTTTTAAACAATAAATTGTGGATTTTAATATTGTTACTTTTCTTTTATCTATTAAATATTTTACTTGTATCTATCGCGAATTAAGATGGACTTTTCTCCCTTTATCGCGTAATAAGTTGGACTTTTCTCCCTTTATCGCGTATTTAAGGTGGGTTTTTCTCCCTTTATCGCGTATTAAGATGGACTTTTCTCCCTTTATCGCGTATTTAAGGTGGGTTTTTCTCCCTTTATCGCGTATTTAAGGTGGGTTTCTCTACTTTTATCGCGTATTAAGGTGGGCTTTCCTCCCTTTATTACGTATTAAGGTGGGCTTTTCTCCCTTTATCGCGTAATAAGTTGGGCTTTTCTGCTTTTATCGCGTATTAAGGTGGGCTTTTCTCCCAAAATCGCGTATTAAGGTGGGCTTTTCTCCCTTTATCGCGTAATAAGTTGGGCTTTTCTGCTTTTATCGCGTATTAAGGTGGGCTTTTCTCCCCATATCGCGTATTAAGGTGGGCTTTTCTCCCTTTATCGCGTATTAAGGTGGGCTTTTCTCCCCATATCGCGTATTAAGGTGGGCTTTTCTCCCCATATCGCGTATTAAGGTGGGCTTTTCTCCCTTTATCGCGTATTAAGGTGGGCTTTTCTCCCCCATATCGCGTATTAAGGTGGGCTTTCCTCCCCCATATCGCGTATTAAGGTGGGCTTTTCTCCCCCATATCGCGTATTAAGGTGGGCTTTTCTCCCCATATCGCGTATTAAGGTGGGCTTTTCTCCCCATATCGCGAAATAAGTTGGGCTTTATTATGTTCTTCTTATTCACCCTAATTCTTCTCAGAACTTCCCTCTATTCTCCCAAACTTCAGATGGGGGATTTAGAACTCTAGGGACGGGATTTCAGTCCGTTGTCGGTAGCATAAAACGAACCATCTTCTATTTGAGGCGATAGGGAAAAAAAATGCTGACACCTGACACAATGCTGACACCTGACACAATGCTGACTCCTGACACAATGCTGACACCTGACACAATGCTGACACCTGACACAATGCTGACACCTGACACAATGCTGACACCTGGCACAATGCTGATACCTGACACAATGCTGACACCTGACACAATGCTGACACCTGACACAATGCTGACACCTGACACAATGCTGACACCTGACACAATGCTGACACCTGGCACAATGCTGACACCTGACACAATGCTGATACCTGACACAATGCTGACACCTGGCACAATGCTGACACCTGACACAATGCTGACACCTGGCACAATGCTAACACCTGACACAATGCTGACACCTGACACAATGCTGACTCCTGACACAATGCTGACACCTGACACAATGCTGACACCTTTCAATTGTATTCATAATATATTTTTAAAATCAATGGTAAGCCTTCAATAAATTAATGTATCGATATACCTACCTTTAATCATACTAAAACTGTTTAACATTTTCATATAGTTTGCTTTATTAATAATAATAAATTTATTGAGAATGTGAGCAAAAACAGTACAGATCGCTTAGGAAAATATTAATACGAACAAAGAGGATAGTTTTTATTATGTATATATTTTAAACAAAATATATATATATACATTCAAACATCTACATTACCAATAGGCGGCCATTCGAGAAAACTATTCTAACTACCTATTCTAAGTTAAAGAATATTTAAAACAAAGATTAGATATATTTCTTTAGTTTAAAATATCATGTAAAATTTAATTACTGAGTTTTAAATAAACTGTTGCCATTTAACTGCCATATCTCTGCCGCAGTTACATTTGGTAACAGTTACCTCAGCACTAATAACCTCTAATACCTTAATACCTCTAAATACCTCTACGGACATACAGGACATACCTGTGTGGATTTAACCACTGTGTGTAACTGATGCGTACACAATTAATATCATTGAACTGAAACCTACCAGAACAGTGTACCTACCAGAACAGTGTACCTACCAGAACAGTGTACCTACCAGAACAGTATGCCTACCAGAACAGTGTCCCTACCAGAACAGTGTACCTACCAGAACAGTGTCCCTACCAGAACAGTGTCCCTACCAGAACAGTGTGCCTACCAGAACAGTGTCCCTACCAGAACAGTGTCCCTACCAGAACAGTGTACCTACCAGAACAGTGTACCTACCAGAACAGTGTACCTACCAGAACAGTGTGCCTACCAGAACAGTGTCCCTACCAGAACAGTGTACCTACCAGAACAGTGTCCCTACCAGAACAGTGTCCCTACCAGAACAGTGTCCCTACCAGAACAGTGTGCCTACCAGAACAGTGTCCCTACCAGAACAGTGTCCCTACCAGAACAGTGTACCTACCAGAACAGTGTCCCTACCAGAACAGTGTCCCTACCAGAACAGTGTGCCTACCAGAACAGTGTCCCTACCAGAACAGTGTCCCTACCAGAACAGTGTCTCTACCAGAACAGTGTACCTACCAGAACAGTGTACCTACCAGAACAGTGTGCCTACCAGAACAGTGTCCCTACCAGAACAGTGTCTCTACCAGAACAGTGTACCAACCAGAACAGTGTACCTACCAGAACAGTGTACCTACCAGAACAGTGTCCCTACCAGAACAGTGTCCCTACCAGAACAGTGTACCTACCAGAACAGTGTACCTACCAGAACAGTGTGCCTACCAGAACAGTGTCCCTACCAGAACAGTGTCCCTACCAGAACAGTGTCTCTACCAGAACAGTGTACCTACCAGAACAGTGTACCTACCAGAACAGTGTGCCTACCAGAACAGTGTCCCTACCAGAACAGTGTGCCTACCAGAACAGTGTCCCTACCAGAACAGTGTACCTACCAGAACAGTGTCCCTACCAGAACAGTGTCCCTACCAGAACAGTGTCTCTACCAGAACAGTGTACCTACCAGAACAGTGTACCTACCAGAACAGTGTGCCTACCAGAACAGTGTCCCTACCAGAACAGTGTCTCTACCAGAACAGTGTACCAACCAGAACAGTGTACCTACCAGAACAGTGTACCTACCAGAACAGTGTCCCTACCAGAAAAGTGTACCTACCAGAACAGTGTCCCTACCAGAACAGTGTCCCTACCAGAACAGTGTCCCTACCAGAACAGTGTACCTACCAGAACACTGTGCCCACCAGAACAGTGTGCCTACCAGAACACTGTGCCTACCAGAACAGTGTGCCTACCAGAACAGTGTACCTACCAGAACAGTGTGCCTACCAGAACAGTGTACCTACCAGAACAGTGTACCTACCAGAACAGTGTCCCTACCAGAACACTGTCCCTACCAGAACAGTGTACCTACCAGAACACTGTGCCTACCAGAACAGTGTACCTACCAGAACAGTGTACCTACCAGAACAGTGTACCTACCAGAACAGTGTCTCTACCAGAACAGTGTACCTACCAGAACACTGTGCCTACCAGAACAGTGTACCTACCAGAACAGTGTACCTACCAGAACAGTGTGCCTACCAGAACAGTGTGCCTACCAGAACAGTGTACCTACCAGAACAGTGTCCCTACCAGAACAGTGTCCCTACCAGAACAGTGTACCTACCAGAACCGTGTACCTACCAGAACACTGTGCCTACCAGAACAGTGTACCTACCAGAACAGTGTGCCTACCAGAACAGTGTACCAACCAGAACAGTGTACCTACCAGAACAGTGTACCTACCAGAACAGTGTGCCTACCAGAACAGTGTCCCTACCAGAACAGTGTGCCTACCAGAACAGTGTCCCTACCAGAACAGTGTCCCTACCAGAACAGTGTGGCTACCAGAACAGTGTCCCTACCAGAACAGTGTACCTACCAGAACAGTGTCCCTACCAGAACAGTGTCCCTACCAGAACAGTGTCTCTACCAGAACAGTGTACCTACCAGAACAGTGTACCTACCAGAACAGTGTCCCTACCAGAACAGTGTCCCTACCAGAACAGTGTCCCTACCAGAACAGTGTACCTACCAGAACAGTGTCCCTACCAGAACAGTGTCCCTACCAGAACAGTGTCTCTACCAGAACAGTGTACCTACCAGAACAGTGTACCTACCAGAACAGTGTCCCTACCAGAACAGTGTCCCTACCAGAACAGTGTCTCTACCAGAACAGTGTACCTACCAGAACAGTGTACCTACCAGAACAGTGTGCCTACCAGAACAGTGTCCCTACCAGAACAGTGTCTCTACCAGAACAGTGTACCAACCAGAACAGTGTACCTACCAGAACAGTGTACCTACCAGAACAGTGTCCCTACCAGAAAAGTGTACCTACCAGAACAGTGTCCCTACCAGAACAGTGTCCCTACCAGAACAGTGTCCCTACCAGAACAGTGTCCCTACCAGAACAGTGTATCTACCAGAACACTGTGCCTACCAGAACAGTGTACCTACCAGAACACTGTGCCTACCAGAACAGTGTGCCTACCAGAACAGTGTGCCTACCAGAACAGTGTGCCTACCAGAACAGTGTACCTACCAGAACAGTGTACCTACCAGAACAGTGTCCCTACCAGAACACTGTCCCTACCAGAACAGTGTACCTACCAGAACACTGTGCCTACCAGAAAAGTGTACCTACCAGAACAGTGTACCTACCAGAACAGTGTACCTACCAGAACAGTGTCTCTACCAGAACAGTGTACCTACCAGAACACTGTGCCTACCAGAACAGTGTACCTACCAGAACAGTGTACCTACCAGAACAGTGTGCCTACCAGAACAGTGTGCCTACCAGAACAGTGTACCTACCAGAACAGTGTCCTTACCAGAACAGTGTCCCTACCAGAACAGTGTACCTACCAGAACCGTGTACCTACCAGAACACTGTGCCTACCAGAACAGTGTACCTACCAGAACAGTGTGCCTACCAGAACAGTGTACCTACCAGAACAGTGTACCTACCAGAACAGTGTACCTACCAGAACAGTGTCCCTACCAGAACAGTGTACCTACCAGAACAGTGTCCCTACCAGAACAGTGTCCCTACCAGAACAGTGTCTCTACCAGAACAGTGTCTCTACCAGAACAGTGTCCCTACCAGAACAGTGTCTTTACCAGAACAGTGTCCCTACCAGAACAGTGTACCTACCAGAACAGTGTACCTACCAGAACACCGTGCCTACCAGAACAGTGTACCTACCAGAACAGTGTGCCTACCAGAACAGTGTCCCTACCAGAACAGTGTCCCTACCAGAACAGTGTACCTACCAGAACACTGTGCCTACCAGAACAGTGTACCTACCAGAACACTGTGCCTACCAGAACAGTGTACCTACCAGAACAGTGTGCCTACCAGAACAGTGTACCTACCAGAACAGTGTATCTACCAGAACAATTTCCCTACCAGAACATTGTCCCTACCAGAACAATTTCCCTACCAGAACATTGTCCCTACCAGAACATTGTCCCTACCAGAACAGTGAACCTACCAGAACAGTGTACCTACCAGAACAGTGTCCCTACCAGAACAGTGTCCCTACCAGAACAGTGTCCCTACCAGAACAGTGTCCCTACCAGAACAGTGTCCCTACCAGAACAGTGTCCCTACCAGAACAGTGTCCCTACCAGAACAGTGTACCTACCAGAACAGTGTACCTACCAGAACAGTGTACTTACCAGAACAGTGTACCTACCAGAACAGTGTCCCTACCAGAACAGTGTCCCTACCAGAACAGTGTCCCTACCAGAACAGTGTCCCTACCAGAACAGTGTCCCTACCAGAACAGTGTCCCTACCAGAACAGTGTACCTACCAGAACAGTGTCCCTACCAGAACAGTGTCCCTACCAGAACAGTGTCCCTACCAGAACAGTGTACCTACCAGAACCGTGTACCTACCAGAACAGTGTACCTACCAGAACAGTGTACCTACCAGAACAGTGTACCTACCAGAACAGTGTACCTACCAGAACAGTGTACCTACCAGAACAGTGTACCTACCAGAACAGTGTACCTACCAGAACAGTGTACCTACCAGAACAGTGTACCTACCAGAACAGTGTACCTACCAGAACAGTGTCCCTACCAGAACAGTGTCCCTACCAGAACAGTGTACCTACCAGAACAGTGTACCTACCAGAACAGTGTACATACCAGAACAGTGTCCCTACCAGAACAGTGTACCTACCAGAACAGTGTACCTACCAGAACAGTGTACTTACCAGAACAGTGTCCCTACCAGAACAGTGTGCCTACCAGAACAGTGTCCCTACCAGAACAGTGTACCTACCAGAACAGTGTACCTACCAGAACAGTGTACCTACCAGAACAGTGTGCCTACCAGAACAGTGTACCTACCAGAACAGTGTGCCTACCAGAACAGTGTCCCTACCAGAACAGTGTACCTACCAGAACAGTGTACCTACCAGAACAGTGTACCTACCAGAACAGTGTACCTACCAGAACAGTGTACCTACCAGAACAGTGTACCTACCAGAACAGTGTCCCTACCAGAACAGTGTCCCTACCAGAACAGTGTACCTACCAGAACAGTGTACCTACCAGAACAGTGTACATACCAGAACAGTGTACCTACCAGAACAGTGTACCTACCAGAACAGTGTACCTACCAGAACAGTGTACCTACCAGAACAGTGTACCTACCAGAACAGTGTACCTATTCATATTAACTTCTTTACTAATATATCAAACTAATAATTTATTCACAATCCGACAAATCTTTCCTTTATATATCTAACCCTTATCAACAAATACATTTACCATTTACGTTGCTATGCTTAGTACTATATTTCTTAGCTTCTATCAATATAAGGTATAATGCTTACATTATAAGGTATAAGGCTTACATTAGAAGGTATAATGCTTATATTATAAGGTATAATGCTTACATTATAAGGTATAATGCTTATATTATAAGGTATGATGCTTACATTATAAGGTATAATGCTTACATTATAAGGTATAATGCTTACATTATAAGGTATGATGCTTACATTATAAGGTATAATGCTTACATTATAAGGTATAAGGCTTACATTATAAGGTATGATGCTTACATTATAAGGTATAATGCTTACATTATAAGGTATAATGCTTACATTATAAGGTATGATGCTTACATTATAAGTATAATGCTTACATTATAAGTATAATGCTTACATTAAGGATATTAAGGATATTAAGGATATTAATTTTATTGAAAAAAAATTGTACACAAACAACTATTTCAAGCCCTTGTATAAGTTCCTGCTGCTAACAGGACCTTTTCGGGCAGAGATAAAATCAAATAGAATAATTAAAATTTAAAAAGAGAAAAAAGAAATTGACAATGACACCAACAAATATAACTTATTACATATTAAACTAGAGGTTTCGTATTCTGACTCAAGTATTAGGGTTATATTGACTTAGCAAGTGATTTTTAAGATTTGCTTTGAAAGTGCTGAGAGAGGGAGAACTTTTGATATCTTCAGGCAAACTGCGCCATAGTTGTGGGCCAGCAAAATTTAAATTATGTCTGGAAATGGTAAGTCTAGGATAATTAACAGCTGGTTGGTTTGATAAACGGGTTGAATAGGAATGTTCAGTAGTGTTAAAAGATGCTAAATTTTTATACATATAGATTGCTAGTAAGTATTTATATATATCACACAGCTTAAGTATTCTAGTATTAAAAAAGAGAGAGTTAGTATGGGCCAGGTATTCGCTGCCTGTGATTATGCGAATTATCTTTTTTTGCAAAATTTCTATTGTATTTAAATGACTGGCATATGTTCCTCCCCAAATGAGATTACAATACAAAACATGGGGATAAAATAAACTGTAATACAATTTGATAAGAGCTCCCTGGGGTAAATAGTGACTGAGTTTATATAGGATGCCAACAACTTTCGACAATTTCTTTGCAATGAGTGATAAATGACATGAAAAATTCAACCTATTGTCTACTTCCAGTCCCAGAAACCTAGCTCTTCCCTGAAAATCAACAATGACATTACCCACTACAACATTCGATTCAACATCTCTAACATTTAGACGGTTTGAAAATAGCACAACACTAGTCTTACTTGCATTCAAGCATAATCTATTAGCATATGTCCAATCAGTAAATCTATCTAGGTCAACATTCAACTCGCCAATCAAATCACCAATACTAGCATGAGACGCAGTCAGCGTGGTATCATCCGCAAAGAGTGTAGATTTAAGGTTGGGAGATAAATTTGAAAGTTCATTTACATATATTAAGTACAATATAGGTCCTAAAACACTACCCTGTGGGACGCCATTTAATATTCTTGACTCATCAGAAATAGAGGTAAATACTTTTACACGCTGACTACGTTCGGACAGGTATGACTTGAACCAACTATGCGCCACTCCTCTAATGCCATACATTTCCATTTTAGATAACAAAATATCATGTCTAACTGTATCAAAAGCCTTACTAAAATCAACAAACACACTAACCACATGTTTTCTTTCATCAAGAGACTTATATAAATGGTCAACATAATCAATAAGCGCATCAGTGGTAGACAACCCTTTACGAAAACCATATTGGTCACCAGTCAACAACGAAAATTTATTTAGAAAATTGACCAATCTCTTCGCCATACATTTCTCGATTATTTTGCTAAACAGCGGCAGCAAAGAGACCGGTCGATAATTTGCAACGTTAGTAGTTTCACCCTTTTTATGAATTGGTACAACAACAGCCTGCTTAAATACATTCGGAAATATACCCCCTTTAAATGATTTATTCACAATTTTAGAGAAACATACACCTACCTCAGTACTAACGGCTTTCAATGCCCAAACAGATATAGAATTAATATCAGCTTTTTTCCCTTTCAAAGATCTAATAACAGAGGTACATTCATAACTGGACATAGGATACAAAAACATAGAAGACGTAACATTACGATTAACATAATTACAAGGAGATTCCTCAACGAAAGGTATAGAATTATCAATCTGTTCAGAAATACTAGAAAAATAACTATTAAAAATAGCGGAAATATCACCACTATCGGTATAAGTGAGACCGCCATGTTCAATGGCACCAATGCGTGGTTTGTTGTTCTCTGCTATAATCCCTCTTATATTTCTCCAAGTCTTCCCAATGTCATTAGAACATCTGTCGAATAGTGACTTATAATATTCTTTCTTAGCTTTTTTAACCATGACATTCACCCTGTTACGAAGATTTTTATTTTCACGATCAGATATCAATCCTCTCTTAAATAGTTTAAATGTTCTTGATTTTAACTTTATTTGCTGTATAATAGCAGGAGTGATCCATGGTTTAGCAAAGCGTTTTCCTCCTATATACTTAATCTTCAATGGAAAACTAGAGCAGTACAATTCATTCAGTCTCCTCAGATAGTTCTCAGTTACAAAGTTCACATCATCAGAAGACATCACAGAATCCCAATCCTCGCTTCCTACCTTTTGGACGAAGCTTTTCATATTGATAATATTGTTCTCTCGGAATACCAATTTAGTTTTACAATTGATATAATCAGACTTCTTACTAGAAATCGAGATAAATGCTGGACAATGATCCGTGCCATCGTATAAAATAATACCAGATTTGAATGATATTCCACTCTTAATAGTCATCCAAATATGATCCAGTAGAGACGGTAATTGATTTAAAGAGGCAGGCGGGAAGCGAGTAGGTTCAGTAATAACCGGTACAAGGTGAAAAGAACGCATCAGTGCTGCAAATGACATGACCTCACAGTTGTCTGAATTAAGCAAATTAATATTTATGTCTCCCAATACATATACAAAATCATCAGGGGAAAATTTACTCAATAGTTCATGGACATTAGAATTAAAATCGACTACAGTACCCAGATGCGGTCTGTAAATAGCTAGGATTTTATGTTTGGATTTATTTATTTCAATTTCAACAGCACAAGATTCAATTGTATCCGTGCTCAGACTATACTCATCCAATTTATTAGCAGCGTATGCAACATTGGACAGTATACTCACACCTCCACTACGCCTATTGTTACGAAAAGTGTGGAAAGCATTAAAACCATCAACATAAATATCACTAGTGAGCCATGTTTCACTTAATACCATAACATCTGGGTAATTATTGAGCGACGTGAGCATTGATTCGAACATATCAAAATTCTTATGAAAACTTCGTATATTATAAGTAATCATACAAAAATCTTCCTTTGCGCTATCAGAATTATATTCGTCAATAGTATAGTACATAGATCCATTGTTATCTGCAGGCATAATATGATCAATTAGGTTAGAATCGGGGTCCAATTCTTCCATATTCAAAAAATCACCAGCAGGTTATAAAGTAACCGCTCAAATCAAGGTAATTACCAAATAAAGTTAGGTCACAGCAGACTAGTGCACCTGACCCCAACACCGGCAACTCAGTCACACAACACAAGATGAGACAGTTAGTAGCACAGGAGACAGGTGAGTAGCACAGGAGACAGGTGAGTAGCAAAGGAGACAGGTGAGTAGCAAAGGAGACAGGTGAGTAGCAAAGGAGACAGGTGAGTAACACAGGAGACAGGTGAGTAGCACAGGAGACAGGTGAGTAGCACAGGAGACAGGTGAGTAGCACAGGAGACAGGTGAGTAGCACAGGAGACAGGTGAGTAGCACAGGAGACAGGTGAGCAGCACAGGAGACAGGTGAGCAGCACAGGAGACAGGTGAGTAGCACAGGAGACAGGTGAGTAGCACAGGAGACAGGTGAGTAGCACAGGAGACAGGAGGCAAGTGAGTACCACAGGAGACAGATGAGTAGCACAAGAGACAGATGAGTAGCACAAGAGACAGATGAGTAGCACAAGAGACAGGTGAGTAGCACAGGAGACAGGTGAGTAGCACAGGAGACAGGTGAGTAGCACAGGAGACAGGTGAGTAGCACAGGAGACAGGTGAGTAGCGAAGGAGACAGGTGAGTAGCAAAGGAGACAGGTGAGTAGCAAAGGAGACAGGTGAGTAGCACAGGAGACAGGTGAGTAGCACAGGAGACAGGTGAGTAGCACAGGAGACAGGTGAGTAGCACAGGAGACAGGTGAGTAGCACAGGAGACAGGTGAGTAGCACAGGAGACAGGTGAGTAGCACAGGAGACAGGTGAGCAGCACAGGAGACAGGTGAGTACCACAGGAGACAGATGAGTAGCACAGGAGACAGGTGAGTAGCACAGGAGACAGGTGAGTAGCACAGAAGTCAGGTGAGAGCAATTGAGAATACAGATCTAGTCACTGCTCGCTGGGTTGTCTCTTAACAAAGTCAGTTATATTTGCATTTAAATTCGTCTCACAGAAGCTTTCCAGCTCTGCCTTTGTGTTAACAAAAAATTTTGAGTTTCTTGCAGTAGAGTTACTACTCTTAATCCACACAAAAACTCTACCGTCAACCGTTCCCACCCCATCCACCCTATCAGGATAGCGACGTTTTGCTTGACGTAATATGAAGAATATCTCGGATCTAATAGGGATAAGACTTTCATTCACATATAGACCAGAGGGTTTCACAGATCTGCACGATTTAATTATGTCTGTTTTAACATCACGGTTGTTGAGTTTTAGAAGAATCTTACGTCTGTCAGGTACTTGCGAGGCAGATTTCTTACCAACTCGATAGGCACTAGAGATGGAATCTAACGGCAATGAATAGTTCAGCTGATTTTTAAAAATCTCACAGACAGTTAGCTTAGGGTTTTCATTCATCTTTGTAGCAGGCACACTAGTACCCGACAATACCAATGTAGTACTTCTATTTTCAGCCTCTATGCAGTCTAGTCTCCCCCTCAATTCCTCATTTTCCTTTCTAATGGAAGCAACCTCCTGCTCCAACACAGCAACCCTACGATCTTTTTCGTCAATCTTACTCACAATTTCTTGAACAGACTCGTTCAGTTTAGTCATTAGTAGATCCAAAACCAGTTTATTCTCCTCAGACAGCTTAGATACATCGATAGTTCTACGTCTTGTGTCAACCATTGTTTAGAGTCAACAAAAGGCAACCGTACATAAACCAGAAAGATAGTCTAGTATAAGCTAAGTGAAGGCAGAGCGACGCAGACACCATACGTCTACACAGTATGACAGGTAGCAGGTCATACTGAGTACATTATAAGTATAATGCTTACATTATAAGTATAATGCTTACATTATAAGTATAATGCTTACATTATAAGGTATAATGCTTATATTTTAAGGTATAATGCTTATATTATAAGGTATAATGCTTACATTATAAGTATAATGCTTACATTATAAGTATAATGCTTACATTATAAGTATAATGCTTACATTATAAGGTATAATGCTTACATTATAAGGTATAATGCTTACATTATAAGGTATAATGCTTACATTATAAGTATAATGCTTACATTATAAGTATAATGTTTACATTATAAGGTATAATGCTTACATTATAAGGTATAATGCTTACATTATAAGGTATAATGCTTACATTATAAGGTATAATGCTTACATTATAAGGTATAATGCTTACATTATAAGGTATAATGCTTACATTATAAGTATAATGCTTACATTATAAGTATAATGCTTACATTTTAAAGTGTAATGCTCACATTATAAGGTATAATGCTTATATTATAAGTATAATGCTTACATTATAAGTATAATGCTTACATTATAAAGTATAATGCTTACATTATAAGGTATAATGCTTACATTATAAGTATAATGCTTACATTATAAGTATAATGCTTACATTATAAGTATAATGCTTACATTATAAGTATAATGCTTACATTATAAGTATAATGCTTACATTATAAGTATAATGCTTATATCATAAGTATAATGCTTATATCATAAGTATAATGCTTACATTATATATATAATGCTTACATTATAAAGTATAATGCTTACATTATAAGGTATAATGCTTACATTATAAAGTATAATGCTTACATTATAAAGTATAATGCTTACATTATAAGTTTAATGCTTACATTATAAGTATAATGCTTACCTTAAAAGGATAATGCTTACCTTATAAGTATAATGCTTACATTATAAAGTATAATGCTTACATTATAAGGTATAATGGTTACATTATAAGTATAATGCTTACATTATAAGTATAATGCTTACATTATAAGTATAATACTTACATTATAAGTATAATGCTTACATTATAAGTATAATGCTTACATTATAAGTATAATGCTTACATTATAAGAATAATGCTTATATCATAAGTATAATGCTTATATCATAAGTATAATGCTTACATTATATGGTATAATGCTTACATAATAAGTTTAATGCTTACATCATAAGAATAATGCTTACCTTATAAGTATAATGCTTACATTATAAGTATAATGCTTACATTATAAGTATAATGCTTACCTTATAAGTATAATGCTTACCTTATAAGTATAATGCTTACCTTATAAGTATAATGCTTACATTATAAGTATAATGCTTACATTATAAGTTTAATGCTTACATTATAAGTATAATGCTTACCTTATAAGTATAATGCTTACATTATAAGTATAATGCTTACATTATAAGTTTAATGCTTACATTATAAGTATAATGCTTACATTATAAGTATAATGCTTACATTATAAGTATAATGCTTACATTATAAAGTATAATGCTTACATTATAAAGTATAATGCTTACATTATAAGTTTAATGCTTACATTATAAGTATAATGCTTACCTTATAAGTATAATGCTTACCTTATAAGTATAATGCTTACCTTATAAGTATAATGCTTACATTATAAGTTTAATGCTTACCTTATAAGTATAATGCTTACCTCATAAGTATAATGCTTACCTTATAAGTATAATGCTTACATTATAAGTATAATGCTTACCTTATAAGTATAATGCTTACCTTATAAGTATAATGCTTACCTTATAAGTATAATGCTTACCTTATAAGTATAATGCTTACATTATAAGTATAATTCTTACCTTATAAGTATAATGCTTACCTTATAAGTATAATGCTTACCTTATAAGTATAATGCTTACCTTATAAGTATAATGCTTACCTTATAAGTATAATGCTTACCTTATAAGTATAATGCTTACCTTATAAGTATAATGCTTACATTATAAGTTTAATGCTTACATTATAAGTATAATGCTTACATTATAAGTATAATGCTTACCTTATAAGTATAATGCTTACCTTATAAGTATAATGCTTACATTATAAAGTATTATGCTCACATTATAAGGTATAATGCTTACATTATAAGTATAATGCTTACATTATAAGTATAATGCTTACATTATAAAGTATAATGCTTACATTATAAAGTATAATGCTCACATTATAAGGTATAATGCTTACATTATAAAGTTTAATGCTTACATTATAAAGTATAATGCTTACATTATAAGGTATAATGCTTACATTATAAGTATAATGCTTACATTATAAGTATAATGCTTACATTATAAAGTATAATGCTTACATTATAAAGTATAATGCTCACATTATAAGGTATAATGCTTACATTATAAGTATAATGCTTACATTATAAGTATAATGCTTACATTATAAAGTATAATGCTTACATTATAAAGTATAATGCTCACATTATAAGGTATAATGCTTACATTATAAGTATAATGCTTACATTATAAGTATAATGCTTACATTATAAGTATAATGCTTACATTATGAAGTATAATGCTTACATTATAAAGTATAATGCTCACATTATAAGGTATAATGCTTACATTATAAGTATAATGCTTACATTATAAGTATAATGCTTACATTATAAAGTATAATGCTCACATTATAAGGTATAATGCTTACATTATAAGTATAATGCTTACATTATAAGTATAATGCTTACATTATAAAGTATAATGCTTACATTATAAAGTATAATGCTCACATTATAAGGTATAATGCTTACATTATAAGTATAATGCTTACATTATAAAGTATAATGCTTACATTATAAGGTATAATGCTTACATTATAAGTATAATGCTTACATTATAAGTATCATGCTTACATTATAAAGTATAATGCTCACATTATAAGGTATAATGCTTACATTATAAGTATAATGCTTACATTATAAGTATAATGCTTACATTATAAAGTATAATGCTTACATTATAAAGTATAATGCTCACATTATAAGGTATAATGCTTACATTATAAGGTATAATGCTTACATTATAAGGTATAAGGCTTACATTATAAGGTATAATGCTTACATTATAAGGTATAATGCTTACATTATAAGGTATAATGCTCACATTATAAGGTATAATGCTTACATTATAAGTATAATGCTTACATTATAAAGTATAATGCTTACATTATAAGGTATAATGCTTACATTATAAGTATAATGCTTACATTATAAGTATCATGCTTACATTATAAAGTATAATGCTCACATTATAAGGTATAATGCTTACATTATAAGTATAATGCTTACATTATAAGTATAATGCTTACATTATAAAGTATAATGCTTACATTATAAAGTATAATGCTCACATTATAAGGTATAATGCTTACATTATAAGTATAATGCTTACATTATAAGTATAATGCTTACATTATAAAGTATAATGCTTACATTATAAAGTATAATGCTCACATTATAAGGTATAATGCTTACATTATAAGTATAATGCTTACATTATAAAGTATAATATCTAGGCAGTGCCTAATATAAACCAAAGGTATGTACTATCAGTCGAAAATATACCGATACTACTCCATTGTGTTTTAATGCTTTCATTGGGCCATTTTAAAGTCGAATGTTGAAATACATTTTAGCGAAACAAAACTAACAACACAATAGAAATTATCTACCGGTATCGATATCAGTGTGTCCGATAATACGCCAGTAACGGTG